>JABEXW010000922.1:0-22038 GCA_013266185.1 Fusarium sarcochroum
CCAGATCTTCCTAGAATGTATACAAATAAAGAATATATATCTAGTCCAAAAGCTCTCAAACGTCGGAAGTCTTTCTATTCTTTCGGAAGCAAGGGAACACCAGCTGGAACATCTCAGTCCAGAAGCCCAGAGGAGGCTCGGTGAAGGTAGCCTCGTACGCGTCAAGCTGAGGTCGGTCCCAGACCAAGTCGACCTCATGGGGACGAATGTACTTGGTCTTCTTGAAGATCTTCCAGCCGCTAAAGAGAAGAACGGCTAGGATCTGCATGGAGTAGTTCTGGAAGAAGACCTCGACATCGAACTTGGGTCGGAAAGCGTAGTATCCGTAAGCCAGGACAATGATGAACTGAATCGTCAAGGCGATGTAGGCACCGTAAGGCTGGAAGTATCCGTAGTAAGGTCGCTCGGTCTTTCGGTCAACGCCTTGGGCAACACAAGCCTTGTGGTAGTTGATGAATGTGATGGACATGATCATGAAAGTGATCAAGCCACCGCCGGTGACAATGCTGACGAACCAACCCAGAACCTTGGCCGAACCATTGGCGACCTGAAGGAAGGAGAGAAAGGGGAATACCATGACGATACAGAAGCAGTAGACTGGTACACCGGCCCTGTTACAGTATCGCAGGAATTGAGGAGCATGGCCCTTGAGGGACAAGGAGTAGAGGGCTCGGGTAGCGCAGTAGGTGTAAGTGTTACCGGCAGAGAAGATAGAAGTAAGGATCAGGAAGTTAACAAGATGAGGTAGACCCTTGATGCCGAGGTTGGTCATGGCGATGACATACGGAGAGGCAGCTGCACTGCCAGAGCCGGCGGTGCCGAAGTAGATATCAACCAGCTGGGGGTCGTTGTAAGCGCAGACAATTCCGACAGCCAAAGCACCGACAATAAAGAAGATGCAGAATCGGTAGTAGACTGTCTTAAAGGCGTTCTTAATGGTGAAAGAAGGGCGTTGAGCCTCGGCTGAGACCATTGAGATGTACTCGGGGCCAACGACAGTGAAGGAAGCGCTGAATAGGGCTGCGAGGAAGCCTTCGAATCGACCTTTATCGCCTCCGCTGAGGTAAGTAGCGAACGATCCAGGATTCGAAAAATGCCTGAAGCCATAGGCATCGTGCTGAGGGTTGCCTCCACACATGGTGACGAAGGTGAAGGCGAAGAGGATGAAGATGAGAACGAGCTTTCCGCCCGAGAGCCAGAACTCTGCTTCGCCATAGAATTTGACAGCGAGGACGTTGAGGAGACTGTGGATAATGAGTCAGTAAGGCCTGGACGAGAATTTAGTAAGAGAAGTCAACTTACCCGTAGCAACAAATGACTGCAGCGCAGACACCCGCGGTTGGGCCAGCACTGGTGACATTCTCATTCCAAAAGGAGACGACAAAGGTCAAGGCAGTAATCTCAAAAGGGATGATCAGGGCCTCGTATAAGAAGAAGTTCCAGCCAGCTAGGAAGCCTAGGGCATCATCAACCCAGTGTCCAGCGAGGCTCACGAATCCACCGGGCACGGGCATATATGTGTTCATCTCGGCGATGGAGTTGTTGACTAGGGCGAGGACTAGAGAGTAGAGGGTATAGGCGATGAGAAGGCTACCGGGGCCGCCCTTGGCGAGACCGCCACCGATGGAGATGAAGAGGGCCGTTCCGATGGAACCACCCGCGGCGATAAGCTGGATCTGACGGTTGTTGAGTCGTCGATGTAGATGACCCATGCCGTCGTCCTCGATATATTGAATGCTGGACCCGTCGCCTACGGCGGCGCTGCCCTTGGAGGGGCGTCGCTTCTCATCGTCTGAAGCCATTGTCGCCATTGTGATAGTAGGATGAGGCTGCAGGAATCAACCCTATTAAAATAGAGATGATGCTGAGGGAGAGATGGAGAGAAGAGGGGAAAGAAGTTGTTGGAGACGAGAGCCTGGGGAAGAAGGGAAGACAAAATGGGGAGGAGATAAGACCCATTAAATAGTCCCGACCAGAAGCAGAGATAACAGCCCCAGTCCTTCCTACGTAGTACAGATATGGTGTCGTTGGAGGTAAGCTTATCTCGACCCTTGGTTACTTCTCTCTCCAATGGCCATCCCCGTAAAGGTTGGCCAAACGCCCGACTGCCATGGTCTAGACCCTAGCAACCTTGTCCCCCTCCTCCTTTACCAACCTGCCGGAGCTCTCTCTCAGAGCCCCGAGATTGGAGCTGAAGAGAAGGGAAGAGGGTCTACCCCACGGGGAAAGCTCGTAGTTCGGTGGGACCGATGGCCAAAGAGTGCGTCGTCTGGGGAAAGCCTGCTTAGCGGCACTTTGGAGGTCTCTAGTGCTTGCAGACAAGGAATGTGGTGTAGGTCAAGGATGCATAATTGGCCGAGATAGAACTAAAATCACTCAGTGTTTGTCCAGTTGGAGCGCTGTCATAGGTGCTGTGTCATCTTGCAGCCGTAAACCCCAGGCTATCTGCCCACTACTCATTGCCACGATAACGGCAACTCTGCCTAGAAGCGGCTTAGTCTCTCGTTGTTGGTCTGGGCCATGCTGGAAGTTGGAGTTGGCTCGTGTGCAAGATGAGGCTTTGGGCGTTTCGGGGCGTTGTGCATGTGACAGAGAGGGGGAAACTCTACGTAAGCTGGTGCGGCAGACCGGAGGAATTGGGTGGTTCTTCGTTGATGTTGACGGTGACAATGACAATGAGGGGAATATCTACAGCCTCGGTATTGCACCAACAGCAACATCAATACTAAAATCCCTTATCAGACAATTCCCTCGCGAGTTATCTATGGCGCAATGTTAACAAGATAAGTCCTTTACTACTGTTATCAGCCCCTTTCTTATCCCTTCAGCTGGTCAATCACAAACCCAGACATCCGGATTCCAATGCCGATCCCTGCAACATAAACAGCGATAGACCTGGGCCCCTCGTCTCCGCACCATCCGCATCCGCACCATCGTCATTCTCAGCTCCTCACGGTATCTCCGCAGTCCTGCAACCTCCTCCTTCTCCAAGGACTCCAATCGAACCCCCCATGTCGTTTTTTGGTCTTGACTCGCCTGAAAGTATATGCACTAGTGGCACAAGTTACCTTCCCGTTCCTTGATCTTGCACCACCAATTGAGTCTGGCGCTAGACCTATTAAATTCTCCGTCTCCGTGTCTCCTCGGATTCCGAAGCCGAGATCATTCAACACCAATGAGATTCCCGATCTTTATTGATCGTGGCGATATTAACAAATCGCGATCTAGAGTGTTGAGCTTTCGACCTGAGCGAATCAAGGCCATTTCTAGCTTGTGTACTGTACTGTAGCCGACAAAGTTAATTGCTTTGTAGATTGCGGCAAATTATTAGTTGAAGATCATGGACGCAATCTGTCCACTACTTGTGTAAAAAGTGTAGCTTAAGTCTAGGCTATCCGTCGCTCCAAAGTCATCCTTGGCGAGATAATTTCCCGAGGATTGGCAACTATAGACGAAGTACCGTCCAGTTCTCAATTCCAGGTATAGTATTTGCGGTGATGCTTGGACTTCCAATATCAATCATTGCTGCAATAATAGCTTGTGCCAGGCGCAATAATATCAGCCCATCGAGTCTTTTGAAGTACAACGGTCAAGAGTGGCTTGCTCGATAGAAATAGTCCTGATTGCTCTGTTTTTCCTTGAATATATCCCTGCAGCTAGTCCCGAGCAATATGTCAAACAAGCCGAGAGAGGTTAAACAAAGTGAATGTGGTTAAACAGAGCGAGTATGGCCAAACAAACCGAGTGTGGGCTACGAGTCGATAGTCGTCTCGATTTCTTCAAGAGGTTATCAGATTTCAGAAGTCTGCTCCGAGATTCTAAAAGCGGCCAGTTTGATTTTCGTAGATCTCGAACTACGTCGAGAGAGTCAGAAACGTCTATCTCAGTCATTTTGGACGAGAACCCTGTGCAACTGGCCCCCTTTGTTGAGTTCAACGGTTCGATTTTCGCTCGCTCGGTTGGTTGTTATCAGGTTGTCTGAGAATAATGCATGGATAGAGCTCGATCGAGATACTTCGTCTCTTGAAAGTGCGCGTGCTGGGATTTGTTTTGGGTTATCGCCAGGATGATGTCTCTGTCGCCGTTAAACAGCACCCGATTAGGAGACCTACAGCTATCTCCGTCATTCGTATGAGATGTTTGATAGGGTCCCTGACTGTTATCACGTTAGCCTAGAACTTATCTCGGATGATTGCTGAACTCACCTGGAATCTCAAGTTGGCTCGAGTATTCGTGACCTAGAACTCGGAGTCTCCAACGAGAACATGGCAGATCAAGGACAAAAAGAAGCTGCCATTTGCAGCAATACCGACACACTGTCACCAAAAAGCTTAGAAAGACAGAGTTACTAGACACTAGAATATCGAACAGAGAAAACGACCGTATCGCATCTATTCCCAGATCACATGATCGGGAATCACACCCGATCCCCGTAACTACGCCGCAACCAAAGCACAACGTCCATACCCAAACCGGTAGGTGTAATATCTCAGATCCGGCATTATCATACTACCTGTGTCTTAAATGACATGTATTGTCTTCATGATGAGAATTGCCGTAGCTGTCAGAACCACAGCCATGTTGCTGACGACCTCACCCAGCCCAGGTTATGCGGGCGGTATGCGGACGTTGATAGAACGCCTAGTGGCCAATAAAATATTAAGCGCACCCTGCGATTTAAAATGCATGACTGAGCCTCAGTCAGCCTCTAGAGGGGAAGGAACGACTTCTAGACTGGGCAGGAGGACTGGTTCCGTAACGCCGTGAGTGATTCCACTAGTTAAGACAACCTTCCGAGCCTAGACACCCACGTCGGCTCAGGATACCGTGATGGCGCCACTGGCTCCCGTCATTACCTCTCTGTTCTCTCCTATCATGTTATCAACGAGTCAATATCTTCTTACTTCCATGATTGAGTGTTGCGATACACGAGAGGAGTTGTTGATCTGTGCTGCAACCATCTCAACAGCCCGAGCTTGTCCGCCCGGCGGGATAGACTTCAACGTTTCGCCATGAAATGAGCGCAATAGATAGCGGCAGATAATGCGTCTTGGGTGAGAACTAACAAGGCCATTCGACGCGGCGGACTATCGGCGTAGACACCGTCTTGATCCTGGACGACTTACCACCCTGGCTACCGCGCTGTTGTACCTTATCCATACCCAACTCTCCGAGATAACGCAAGAAGCCTCAACACTAACTTCAACGGAAGCGCACTTGGCGGCGGAAGCGGATTCGTATCAGTAGAGACGAGCATCGGTGAGCGTCGTGCTCTCATCCCGAGAAATCTCCATCAACTTGACATCTGGCATGTCAAGTCTCTTCCTTCGGCAACGAGACCAGCGTTGAGGAAGTCTAAGTTCTTTGTATCCTGTGCTAGCCCTTTTACTGTACTCAGCTAGCTTGGTAGCTATGCCTCTCGAGCTTCAACGCCACAGCTGATAATGAGAGCCATGGAACTACCAAGTCAACGACGTAAGGAAGGGGCCAATAGTCAAGTGACCGCTTGTCTCTCAGCTGTAGCCTGTCTTTAGACTCGTTAGGTCCGGAGGTCAATTGGGAGCCTACCACTCAGTTCATCGTAGCGGAGCTTGCGGCATTGATGAACCAACGTGGCCAGGCCTCCGTTCTGTCAGCAAGGTCTCGGATCTTGGACTTGATGCTTGAAACCTCATACACTGGCACTGCACTGTCCGGGGTAGTCATCTTCCCCGGACTTGGGTGAGTTCCACTAAGAGCGTTCCGGACCCAAAGAACAGGGTGGCCCCCTGAATGAGGGCAAGCATTTGCGGGTTAGTATGGGCCTGTCAACTTGTCGAACCAGTAAAGAACGGCTATCAGTGAGCACCCTAGAAATGGGGTGTCCGGGGAAGTCATTCTTGTGTTGGGGAAACAAGGTAACTATCTCCACATCATGGCTATGCTCACCAACTGTCGCTGTTTGATGTGGAGAGAGCTACTTCGTTTCCGCCAAGCCATCAAGGGGCATGGGGTACGCAACCTCCTTCATAATGGTGCCTGCTAGAGCGAGAATAGTTCCCAGAACGATCATATCAATACGTGCTAAGCTCGTCTAAAGTTGCCTCGACATCTTCAAGCCGTAGTTGAACGCCCTGAACTCGAAGATTACGACCACCGTAGGTTTACGCAGGAGGGGTGGTGATGAGTAGTAACATGAGCGGCAATATGTCTATGTGGCATGTTCGTAGTAGATCAAAATTGGAATGACAAGAAGTTACAGGCTCAAAGCACCAAGCTGGACCGGAGTGACGGAGGCGATAGATACGTCGGTACTAGGTCCGTACTTGACCAACGCACAGTAACTCTCCCTCTAAGCAAATCACAACTATCAATAAACCATTTCTAATGAGCTGGTCATAGGATTGCTTCTTCCCACCCTATATCATAGGATCGTCGTGCAGTCATTGGAGAGTAGAAGCTTCCGACTCGGTCGAGAACAGCTATGGCGCCGTGGGGATCGGTTGGGTCTTAGATCGCAGTACCCCAATCACATCGCGAACCCACTACAGTGATGATCGACCAAATGCTTGGTGATTGTTCGAGACTCTGATGCAGCCAATGCCTGATCGCCTCGTCTTAGAGGCTTCCGGCGAAGCCTTGAGGGTGCGCTCCTATTGTGTCAATCTTTTGAACAGATCATTCGTCAATTTAAAGGACTGGATGCTTCATCCGAGTTCATGGCACCCACAGGATATCTATAATGAGAGAAAAGGAGGCGAAATTGACTGTCACAGCTTGACTGGGTTTTGCTGGTTATCCCCAAGACCAAGACATGCGGAGAGAAGAGGCAGTACTTTCCAACGTAAAAAGCGTTAATTTACATCCATACAGTAAAACACCATCAGTGTATAGGACTTGCTTTGAAGGTCTAAGTACAATTTGGCCATAGCTTCAACAAGTCAACAATAATGAATGAGTTACTACTTGCGCTTCCAACAGGTCATGACGGAATTGGGTGGACTGACCGGTGGAGCGGCACGTGCCGAAGTTCCGAAACCGTTAGTCCGAGTTTTTGTTGATGGCCCGATGATGTCTTGTACACTCAAAAACAACATGGATCGTGTCTCTTGCAAAGAGAAACCTCAAGAGAGAGACATTTCCAACGACGCGATCATCAGTAAAGGCTTCAATGACATCACCCAGCGGGAAGGTGCAGAGTCCCTGCAGCAAGATCCACCGCCAAGCCTTGGCCAAGGCTACGATACGCCAAACGCCAACACCACCAACATGATGGCCTCAATCAATGACCAGGATGGCCGTGGCCAATCAGCGAGGAGTAGTCAAGTACAAGTGAATGATGCTCCATCTTCACCTTCAAGGCCTCACTCGGAGCCACGGAGTACTCCCTCGCCTAACAGAGACTCCAGTAGATCCCTACTTCAACGCTGCAAGTCCACATTGATCAAGTTCATGTCCTTCATCGGTCCCGGGTTCATGATCGCCGTCGCATATAGTAAGTCCCATACCAAATATCATCTCAGGTCCATGACTTACACGTTGACCACCACTAGTCGATCCTGGAAACTACGCGACAGACATCGCTGCCGGAGCCTCTTATCGCTTCAAACTTCTCTTCATTGTCCTTTTATCCAATCTTTTTGCCATTTTCCTACAGAGCCTTGCCATCAAGCTGGGCACCGTCAGCGGACTCAATTTAGCTGAGGCTTGTCGAGCATTCTTACCACCATGGCTCAACCTTGTGCTTTACATCTTTGCTGAGATTGCCATTATAGCCACTGATATCGCCGAGGTACGTCGACTCATTTAAACAAGTGCGATTTCACTCATGAAAGGAAATTTAGGTGATCGGATTTGCAATCGCACTCAATCTCCTCTTTCCAAAAGTTCCCTTGGTCGCAGGATGCGCCATCTCCATCGCAGATGTCATGGTCATTCTACTCTTCTACAATCCCGACAAGTCGATGCGAGGTCTCAGGATATTCGAGTACTTCATCCTCTGCCTGGTACTGGGTGTAGTCGTCTGCTTCTGTATCCAGTTGTCTCTGATAGAGAACACCTCGGTCGGGCAGGTCTTTAAAGGCTACCTGCCATCAAGCAGTATCATCGAGCAGCAAGGGTATGTTCTCCATCGTCTACATTTACTGCACTTTCTCATCAATCTAGGTTGTATCAAGCATGCGGTATTCTAGGCGCAACCGTTATGCCGCACAGTCTATACTTAGGCTCAGGCATAGTCCAACCTCGTCTGCGCGAGTACGACACCAAACGAGGCTTGGTTCCTCCTCAGCCATCTGCCAGCAGCGTAACTGGCAACCAAATCTCCGAAAAGGCATATTACATCCCGTCCCTCGCAGCTATTCAGTCTTCACTCAAAACCTCCATAGCCGAGCTCGCCATTGCTCTCTTCACCTTTGCCCTTTTTGTCAACTCGGCTATTTTAATCGTCGCTGGCGCTTCTTTGTATAACAACCCAGATGCCATCGATGCCGACATCTTCAGCATCCACGATTTGCTTGCTTCGTCAATCTCTCCAGCTGCAGGAACACTATTCGCCCTGGCATTGCTGTTATCTGGCATCACAGCGGGAATCGTCTGTACTATCGCTGGACAAATGGTTAGCGAAGGCGCTTTAAATGTCAAGCTTCGTCCCTGGCTACGACGCTTGATGACAAGAAGCATCAGTATCACGCCGAGTATCATCATCGCTGGTGCAGTCGGTCAATCTGGATTGAATGCTGCTCTTAATGGCACACAGGTTGCGTTGAGTATTATTCTGCCTTTCGTTACAGCGCCTCTCATCTACTTTACCAGCCGCAATAAGTATATGACGGTTCGACAAGGCGCCGCTCATTTCTACATCGAAGGTGATGGATCAGGAATGAGTGTACCTCGACAACGTCCATTGATGATGGGACAAGGAGATGGCGTGGAGGGCGACATCAAGATGGCAAACGCGTGGTACACAACCATACTTGCAGTACTGATCTGGCTGATCATTGCTATCATGAACGTGGCCAACTTGGTGCTTCTTGGCAAAGGTGAATAGGTGAGGCAGAATGAGATTAATTGTTCAATAGAGCGAGGTCTCAATTCGCCGCATTATACTTGATAATCACCACAAACCCCCATTATCAGCTTAGTCTTGCAGCAGAAGATAAAGAGGCTCTAAAGATTATGACAAGAATGTTTTCCCAACGCCTCCGCTCTCAACTTTTGTCTAAAATGCCAGATATCCGCCAGTTCTATTCCTTCTTAGCCTTTTTGTTCTTTGGTACACGTACCAACCAATAAATTCCAAACGCCGCCGCAATGTTAAAGACGCAGTAAACCCACATAAGCCCAAAGTTCCTCCAGCGATGATCATAGCTCATACTCTTTCCTTCTAGAAATGTGTTGGTATCCGAGATTGTGCAATACTGGCACTCAGTGGCAGCAGAGTTGACGATGTAGCCGCCCACGTCGGACAAGTACGACTTCATGTATTCGCCGCAGGTGGTACCGTTGGGGGCTTTGAAGGTGATCAACTCGTTTGGCTCGCAGCCGGCATCCGCGTTTGCCATGGATGTACCCATGAGACCCTCTACTACATACGTAAATGGTGAGGCTCGGTACATGAAGACCCAGAAACCGGGAAGTTCCTCCGGTCCTGCGAGAATACTGTTGAACAAAGTCAGTCATGTTTGTTGAGGGTAGAAAGAAGAGTGGCTTACCCGCAGAACGAGAACATCATGATCATCATGAGAGTGACAAGTCCTCCCGCAACTTCAGCTGTCTCAAAGCCTGCAATGATCATGTGCGCAAATGTGCTTGTGAACATGAAAAACATCCACACGTGGAGGAACACAGTCACATTCCGAGCGTCCACCGCGTCAGTCGCGTAACCATTGCGGTACATCCCAGTTGGGAAATACCAGCAAACAAATGAGAGAACAGCCATGAGCTATAATTTTGTAAGTAAATTGCATTTTGGTCGGTATGGATAATGAAGGGTTGTATCTTACCGAGTTCCATGCTGCTTCCACTAGGATCGTCGAAACCATAAAGGCTTTCCAAGAGTACGTCTTTGACGGCCTTTCGCGCGCTTCATACATCGTGCGTTGGGCCACATAGTCGGGTAGCATTTGTTGAACGATTTGAGTGAAAATGGTGAGAAAGATTAGAATGCCGAACATTTGGTTCTGAAGACCACGTTCAGTGTTCTCGCCGTTGAGGAACGACAACCCGATGAAGAGCGACTGTGCCGAAAGTCAGCTGCGCACGCATAAGAAGACGAAATGGGAGATACTTACTGCACCTGCAGACAAGACAACCTTGGAGTAGATGTATCCAGGGCTTCTCCAGTACTGTTGAAACAACCTCTTGGTGACCTCCATGTACTGCACAGAGGCTGTCGCTGCAAACTCATTGTACTGGGTTCCATCGCGAGAATTGTCTTCTTGTGTTTGAGGGTCTGCTTCTCCTGCTAATCGCGTGAGCTCTTGTTGAACCTGCCCATGCTCCTGAGAATTCCTCCAGACATCAGGCCAGTCAATCTCCGTATGGGCTCCGGGAGCAGCTCCAATGACCTCGAGCATGTACTCAGCAGGATTGACTCCCGATGGACATTTCGGTCCTCCGTTACGAACGAAGTACTCAACCAGGACATTCGAGTTTTTGCCAATATCTCCAAAGTAGATCGTCTTGCCACGAGACAACAGCAGCAAACGGTCGAACCGTTAGAAGAGCATAGCTGAAGGCTGATGGATCGTACACAAGATAGCCTGGCCGTTGTTCGTCAGTTTCTGCATCAGATTGCAGATAGACCAAGATGTCTGACTATCAAGTCCAGACGTCGGTTCATCAAGAAACAGCAGCAATTGCGGTCGCGCAGCCAATTCGACACCGATAGTAAGACGCTTCCTTTGCTCCACGTTAAGACCCTCGCCAGGCACACCGATGATGGCATCGGAGTACTCCTGCATGTCAAGAAGGCTAATGACGTTGTCCACGTAATCGAGCTTTTCCTGGCGAGTATATCGGGCGGGCTGTCGAAGAAGGGCACTAAAGTTAAGGGCTTCGCGGACCGTCTGAGTGTGGACATGAAGATCCTGCTGTTGAACGTAGCCCGTTTTGCGTTGGAATGACTCGTCTCGTAGCTTTCCGTCTACGAGCATCTGTCCCGTTACGACACCCATAGTAACTCGACTCGCGAGAACATCCAGCAGAGTGGTCTTACCAGCTCCCGATGCTCCCTATTACACCGTGTTAGCACATATACAGCGTCGCAGTAGGCCCTTACTTACCATCAGTGCAGTTAGAGTACCGGGTTTTACCCAACCATCAACATGGTCCAGAATGCGACGTGTTTCTCCCTTGATCTTGACATCATAGCAGACATTCTTCCAATGGAATACTGAGGTCTGCTCCTCCACGTCAGTGACTTCGCTAGCTTCGTTATTACCAGCGAGTTGTGTGCCACCGATATTGCCGGCTTCCTCATCACTTGAGCCCTTTCCAACGTGCTTCTTCATCTCCTTGCGAGTAAACACCAGGACCTCGCCCTTTGAACGCTCAGAGGCGATTGTCTCCGTAGCCAATAAGTGCAGACCCATGAACAGAATCGTAAAAGCAATGACGACTGCAAAATCGCGCCACTTGTGGGAGACACTGTAGCCGTATGTCGAAGCAAGATATGAAGATCCGCGAACAAAGCTTTCTCCCGGAACTGATCCTTGGACTGCACAAGCCTGTGAAAACCGCGAAATGTCTGCGTAATCAGGTCCCCTTGGCACAAAGTCAGAACAAGGGTACTCTTTTCCTCCAAATTCATTGATGAAAAGACTTTCGAGTCCATAGTAGGTCGGGTTGATCCAACGAATCCATCCAATCCACACGGGCATATACTGAGGCGGGATTGCGTAGCCAGTGTAGAGAGCGATAACGAGAAGCATAATGGAAGCACGAGCTAACGCCGCAGCGATTGTTTTCGTGAGAGAGGCGATAAGACGGAAAAGCATTGAGAAACTCAAGGTTGTTGCAAAGGACACCAAGAGAAAGAAGAAGAAATGACCCGCGTCTCGACTCAGATTGCCCATGAAGTACATGGTCGCATTCATCATGATTGTGTTGAAGATCTTGTACGGTAAGTCCACTATCATGGATGAAAGAGCCTCAGCGCTTGGATGATAGAGGGCATAGCGCGCATGTTTTTCGACGATATTTCTCTTGGCGTAGAGGGTCATGATCTCCAAAATGTTGTTGTAGGCGTTCATCAGGAGGATGAAGAAAATAAGTAGTCCGCGCTTAAGAAAGGCCCCCGTGTTTTCTGGTAAGTTATAGAAGATGCTTCCGATGACAAGAGACTCGACAAGGTTGCAGCACAAAAGAGTGACCGTCACACTGGGGTCGGCTTTTAGCATCACCCAGCTACGGCCCAAGGTAAGCCGCATTTGCTCCATGTAGGATAAGGTGAAGGGCGATTTAATGCGCTGAGACTTTGATTGATCTCTCTTCCTAGACTCGACGA
Source organism: Fusarium sarcochroum (assembly GCA_013266185.1). Lineage (NCBI taxonomy): Eukaryota > Fungi > Ascomycota > Sordariomycetes > Hypocreales > Nectriaceae > Fusarium > Fusarium sarcochroum. The sequence continues at coordinate 12,488 of JABEXW010000922.1, forward strand.
ACTTTTCGTAGTGCTCACCTCCAAACGGATGTCGCTCGAGGTAATCGTCCATTTCAGCGAGCAGTTGTTGCCGATGGAGGCTGTCTTTCCAGGCTTGTGCAAACTCGTCCGGGGATCTCGGCGCTTTATTATCATATCCAGGGCGGATAATTCGTTCTTGGTGGCTTATCATCGAGGTCAAGAAGTCGGCTGTGGTCTGTTGTTCCGGGCAGACAAAGCCTAGACCTTCGAAGTATGCCTTTGCCTCACCCGTTTTGCCAAAGAAGATCTGTCTTCCTTGGTACAAAACGAGTACTTTTTCGAACACCTGAGGTCCAGTTAGTCAAACTAGATTTAGAAATAGCTTCTTAACAAGACTCACGTCATAAGCATCTTGAGACGCCTGGTAGATGGCAACAGCAGAAGTACAGCCCATCACATCAGCCTGTGTCCTCAAGGTCCGACAAAACTCGAGCGCATTAGCACTATCAAGGCCTCTTGTGCTGTTGTCCCAGCATTGAAGCGGCGAATAGCTCAAAGCTGCTTCGGCGATCGTTACGCGTTTCCTCTCGCCTCCACTGACGCCTCGCACAAAGTCGTCTCCCACGCGCGTGTTCTTGGTGTGCGAGATACCGAACATAGCCATCGTAACATCTCGCAAGTGTTCCGCGTATTCACGTCGACTAATTCCTTCGGGGATGTTTTTCGGACAGCGGGCACGAGCAGCGAAGTAAAGAGTGTCGCCCACTGTGAGATGCGCAAAGTGGTGGTCAACTTCAGCCGTATAGATTGCCTCGCCGCGGAACGCCGTTCTCATCTCTTCAGGGCGAATACCAGAGTAATTGATCTCAGAGTTATTGTCAACGTGGAATCCATGCGTGTCTCCGGCAATTGTCTTGAGAAAGCTCGAACAGCCTGAACCAGGAGGGCCAAGCACTGCCAGCATCTCCCCGCTGTGAACAACACCCTCCAAGTTTTGCAAGATGTCCACCCGTCTTTGCTTGTCGTGGAGGAGCTTCTTGACCATAGTACCAGCTTCGAGGAAGATGTTACCGACGCTCTTCTGGAAATCAGTGTCTGAACCGAAGCCAAACACATTCAAGTTCCGAAAGGCCACGCCGGTCGTCCTTGGGGCGTTTCCCTCAGAAGTATCGGTCCGGAGTTCGTAAAAAGCCTTTGCCCATTTTTTCGCATTGAAGCTTGGGCTGCTGGGGTTCAATGGCCCGTCTGCCTGGGGGAAGAGAGTCCCTGGTACTACGTTCGATCGAGTGGTGAGACGGCGAGCAAGTTGCAATACCTCTTCGTTGCGTTCTTCTTCATCAATATTCTCCAGGTTCTCTGTAGCCTTCTCGTGATATACTTGTGTAGAGCACGTCGAGCTTAGATCGTCGTGGTACAAGGGCTTGGGGGAAGTTGGTTGGGAGGCACCAGCTTCAGAGCCATGCTGTGAGCTGGGTGCCATTGTGAATGATCCCATCAAGCTTGGTGGGCTGGAAGGTTTGAGTGGTAGTATTTCGTGTATACCCAACCAAATCCTTCCGAAACAAAATATGTCAAAACAGCCGAATGAGGCTTCTAGTGCAATTGAAGTCGAGGAAACTCTTGAACAAGACCACAGAAATTGCTTGAGTATGGAAGCTTTTCAAGTCTGGAATGGAGATCGCAAGAAGATTAAGACAAAACAAAGAAAAGTATATGTATACCTGGTACATACCCATGTTGTCTGGGCCTGTCCACACTTACAACTTACACAGCAACTATGTGGACCTTTGAAGCCATTCGGACTTTGAAAGGCCGAATCTCCACGCCTCAAGCCCGTATAACCCCAACCCTTAGCTGAGAGCTTGGCGGAGTTTCGGACTTTTCGATGCCAAGCTTTCTCGCAAAACTACCTTAACCGGTAATCAGCTCCCATGGCGTCAGCCCGGTTCTTTGTTATCCCCATCGAGTCATTTCAGAAACCTGGACAAACAACTCCATCACGGTCCAATTCTTCTATTTGCCGTTACCCCTGTGGCTTAGCACGGTCTTGGAGTATTCGTATTGTTCTCCATACTGCTTAATTTTTACGTATCTTATCCATACCTCATCGATCCCAACTGCGGGGATATTTAACACCGAAGCTCCGCACTCGACTTCGTCTTACTGCCATTACTCTGAGCTCACAGAGCGCGTCTCGGACTTTCACTCTCCTCTGGCTTGTGAGATTCTTCGGCACTTGACATGTCGAGCTCCGGCGTGACCGGCCCAGAGCTCAATCGTCTCTCCGTGAGATCGCCTATCCCCTCTTTGCCGAGGCACTCATTCGGATAACCTCTAACATTGACTTCCAGTGTTCGCGATGCAAAGAACGCAAGGTCCGCTGCAATCGTGTTATGCCCCGATGTGGTCGGTGCGGGACTCAGAATCTGGAATGTGTGTATCCCGTCCGGGCCAAGAGGAGGTCTGCGCGGCCATTGATCGACCCAGCCCTGTGAGTAACATCGCTTGTAGCCATTGAGGATTGGCAATTGACTCTCTTTGCATCCATCAGCTCGGCAGACAGCCCCAATGGTGCTCTGTCCACAATCCTTAATCGCTTACAACGCCTCGAGGCGCAGTCTGTACCTGCTCCCTCATCAGCAAGCAACCAGTCTATACCAACTCCCTTCGCTAGCAATGGCTCTGAGAATTCGTCTTCCCCAGTTGCTTCCAGCGCCCTTAATGGCCTTGACCCCAGTGCAATGACACATCACGATCCTTGTCATGAGATGGACGCCATGACAGTTCTGAAGGATGCAGTAGATCATGTCCAAGAATTGAGGAAAAGGTCCTTTGGTTCCACCGCTATTACCAGCTCAATAGACCTGCCAACGGACTTGGCCAAGACTTGGGTTGCGAGTATGTGCCCTTGTGCCCAATGCCGTGTATTTGCTAACTATTCAAGACTTCTTTCAGCACATGCCTGCTTGCATGTTCCTTAGCTTGGTGGACAGGCGAGTAATCGAGCTGCTTCCCGAGATGATTAACCTTCCACACATCCACGTTGATCCAGTCATCCTCGTCATATACTACTGCATCATGTACCACGGATGTGGTTTGAGAGCCAGCAATACCACCTCAACCATTGGCATCGGTTATATGAATGCGAGTTACCTTGGATGTCTGCGCGTAATACCCAGTTGGGAACGGGAAACATCAGGAACCATGACGGACTTGATCGCCGCTCTTTTTGTGGTGAGTACTCTGTCGCAACCATTTCCATCACAATCTAATCATCCAGACTCGTGTGGCTGCTGAGTTCTTTGACTATGACCTTGCTTGGAGGACGTTCAAGATGGCATGCGAGTACTGCCAGGGTCTCAACCTCCACAAGCTAGACTCAGACGAAAGCCACACCTTTTTCGGCGGTGCCACATGCGATGATGATAGAAGAGGATTTTGGGAGGTCATTCAAATCGATCTCTTCTACCGACTAATTCTCAACACGCCTCCAGCTATCACCAACAACCTTTGGAAGGTCAACTTGCCGTGGCTGGATTCTGATTCGGGGTCCCTTCCGCAAGGCATACAGACAATTGCCTTCTTGGCCAGCTCCCGAATAACAATCGTGATTGCCCGATTCTTTGCCATGCTGGATGACCCCGCGAATGCTACTAAACCTGAGATCGTGGCCAAGACTGAGGATCTATGTCGCGAGATGCAGCAGATCTTTTCTGAGTGGCAACTAGTAAGATACCAGGACTTGGATATACGTATGTTTGAGTGTTTGGCTGACTTTTGAAGAATGAATGGATGGCAAATGCTCCGGAAAATGAGCAGGAAATCTGGGTGGTAGCCGATGTCCTCTTAACGGGCTACACCTCCATCATCTACATGTTCCGCAAGATGGCTCTTCTCAACTCAAACTCTCCTAGGCCACCAACTACCGATTTAGATATCCCAGACTCGCCCATCGTCGAGGACGCTGCTCGACACCTCGTCGAACACCTTAATCACTTATTAGTGATCTACCCCTACGGAGTAACAATGACAGCGCTATTCGGCGCATACCGATGCTTCGTCGCCTTTGCATATCTAGCAAACACCATCCTGCGGGCCGAAGATCCTCGGCTTTATATGGCAGATATCAAAGCACTGGAGCGGCTGGGAAATCAATCGACTTTACTGTGCAGAGGGAACAGAAATGTTATGCCTCTGGTCAAGGCGATGCAAAATATTAATGGAGAAATCCGCACGAAACTAGAAAAACATACTTTAAGATAAAAGAATGACGCTATCTCGCTAGTATACAATCTTGTTGTGTCTGATGCCTCCAGAGTAGGAGGGCTATCTTGAAACTAGCAATAGGGATAAAGACATTATCACATTGATAAAAAAAGCCATGTCGATATGGTAAAAACATGGTTAAATCTTGCCTAATAGAACCATCACAATGGTCACCCCATCTGTTAAATCTCTAAGCAAACATCCTCCGCTTCAAGTAGGAAATTGCCCCAGGTTAGCATAGTCCTTAGCAATCTGATAAGCCCTCTTTTCCAAGTCCTCCCACTTAACAGTCGGTGTATCGATCTTTTCGCCCTTATCTTGTCGTCCCTTGCAATTCTCGCAGATTTTCTCCTGATTGTAGACCCATTCCTCGCGGACCTGCTGAATCTCGTTGCAGTTGGCAGTTACCTGGGGACGGCGATGATGGCACGGCGACTTGAGCCTCATCTGGAAGCACCCGCACTGGTAGAGGAAGATGTTCCAGTTGCACATTCTGTCGGATCTTAATCGAGGACGAAGGTGCTTGACGAGATGTTTGAGTGTGTCTTAAAAATCAAGAAGCCAGTTCAGAAATTTGGATTTGCTGTTTGATATGGAGTGAAAGAAGTCAAGTTCTCAGACAATTTGGACATATTTATACTTTTACGGTTGCTTTGAGCGTCTTGTTTCCTCGTCTCTTTCCCAGTCAGGCTGATAATGCAAACCATTGCGGTTTGCTAGTGGGTGCGTGAGTGGATTGGAAGTTTGCCAAGTGTTGATAATTACAATCGCAAACTCAAGTCTCTTTGGCTCATCATCTGATACCAGAGAGCTTCATGTAACGTTGTAAACCTCATCATAGGTGCGTTTCTCACTTGGATTTCTTTTGCGATTCAATGCCAGAGTGTATGGTAAGCACTTTCATACAACTGGTGTTATTGCAGTAGAGAAACTTGAGCAAAAGCCATACTTGGTTAATGGTGACTTACTTTGTCTATTTCTACTTCTGTGTTTCAAATCTTGTTAGAGTCTCCATAGCAATCATTTGGACAGAATGTACACCAGGCTTCAACATTCGAAGTTGTTAGTGGACAGTATCTACATGTAGGTAGTTGATGGTACGTAACTTTGATGAGTTCTCGGAAACAAAAGTAAAATAAGTATATGATCCCTCTGTAGAAAGTGAGAATTAAATGAAAAGGAAGCTCCAACGGCCGATCAATTTGCTTATTCTTCAACTGTTGGTCACATGGCTTACGATTGTTTGCCATTGAGGTTGAGAACGGGTCTGCCGAATAACCAGGTCAGAACACCACCAGACAGTTATTAGCTGACATTAACATCAGAACTTGTATAACTGTGATTAAAGATGAGTGTTTCTCAAGGGCAAACTTCTCTTGAGCTTACATTGTGGCCAACGTCATCTGATTGCTGAATGGTTGAGGCTCTCAAGCTCCCTACCCTATGCTTACCCTTCTTACCCTCAGATTTGGGTTTTCCATCCATAAACCTAAAAGGATCCAAATCATATCGAGTAGAATTTATGATCATGTCAATGGCTATTATAAAGTAAATAAATGATGGATGTTGATGTGTATGGACTATTTTAGAGGACGTCTCCGCTCACGCTGGCGAGTGATAGTCTCCCTATTTCAGCTTTTTCAGGGGCTCTCTCCTTGATGTTCCCCCCTGCAGCCACAGCCCACCTTGACCCGTGCCTCGGGTCCCTTTTTCTCAACACCACACCTATCTTACGCACCCCACGAAGGCCACGACATCACTAATTCTCTTTCCACGCACAACCATTGCGTGTCTCTTCTTACACTCGCTTTCTTGTGTTTGTATCTTGTTCTTGATAACTGTTCTAATCTCTACGTTTTCTCTACCCCGCCATGAGCTAAACGGTTCGTCGCATTGACCCCAGAATCGCCGCCGCCGCCATGGGTCCCCTCGGTTTCTTGAACAGTATCTACGACCCTGATACTCTCGACACTCGCTTCACCACCCCTTCCTCGACTCCCTACCAGACCGTTGTCGAAGCGCGACTCGATCCCAGTATAAAGAAAGATTCTCCTGCCAAGGAACGCAGCCGAGCCCAGCCCTCGAAATGGAAGACGCCCGAGTTCTTCCTATACTATGTCGTCGTCGCTGTAGCTATTCCGTACATGTTTTGGATCGCATACGATGTCTCGCGAGGTATACCGATTGTTACTAAATCTACTATAGCCCATGAGCTGACAGTACGCTAGAAACTGATCCTCGATATCCCAAATTCAAGCGATGGCTATCCCCTGGCTGGATCCCCGGGCGCCAGATCGACGTTTCCGATGCGCAATACGGTGTCTTTCGCCAGAACATGCCTTATATGGGCTCTCTTCTACTCTTCCACCCCCTATTGAGGAATCTTTGGAATAAGCTCAACCCATTGCCTGGGAGAAGTCAGGGAGGACGCATCCGACTGGACCAGCGAGCATCCTTCGATTTTCTGTTCGCATTTGTGTTCCTATTCGCTCTGCATGGGCTTTCGGCGTTTAAGATCTTCTTTATTCTTTGGATGAACTTTCAGCTGGCCACCAAGCTTCCGCGACGATATGTTCCAGCCGCTACTTGGATCTTCAACATTTCAATTCTGTTCGCCAATGAATTGACCGAAGGATGGCGGTTCCGAGTCCTGTTCAGCTTCATCTCGCCCCCAGAGATGGGCATGGTTAGAAACAAGATGAGGCCGATCAACTCGGATCTGATGAACTTGGGAGCTAGGCTTGATGGCACATTTCAAGGAATTTTGGCCCGATGGGAGATTCTCTTCAACATCACCATTCTGCGCCTTGTCAGCTTCAACTTGGACTATTACTGGAGTATTGACCGTGGTAACTCCAATCCGCTAGAGGTAAGTCATTATATTGCTTTAGGAGTTGGGACTCGTTTCTGATCGCGCTCTGATGCTTATAGAAGAAGCAACTGGACCCAGCAAACCTCTCGGAAAAAGACCGCGTCAGTATACCCGCAGAACCCCGGGACTTTACGTTCCGAAACTATGTGGCCTATGCAATCTATGCGCCGCTCTACTTGACAGGACCTATTCTTACATTTAACGACTATATCTCGCAATGCAAGTACCGATCTGCCAGCATTGAGACAAATCGAACTATCCGATATGGCATCCGCTTCCTTCTGGTGCTGCTATCTATGGAGGTGATTCTTCACTACGACTGGGTTGGTGCAATCAGTAAGGGCAAGCCTGATTGGAGTTCTTACACGGCAGCACAATTGTCCATGCTCTCCTTCATGAATCTCCACATCATCTGGTTAAAGCTTCTGATTCCTTGGCGAATGTTCCGACTTTGGTCTCTCGTTGATGGAATCGATCCTCCCGAGAACATGGTTCGTTGTGTAAGCAACAACTACAGCACGCAACTTTTCTGGAGAGCTTGGCACCGCTCGTACAACCGCTGGCTAATCAGGTACATTTACATCCCGCTGGGCGGCTCATCGTTCCGCAACTGGCGAAGTACTGTGCGGTCCATCGTGACGTTCCTTATGGTCTTTACCTTTGTGGCACTATGGCACGATATTCAGCTACGCCTGCTGATCTGGGGATGGCTGATTGTGCTGTTCATGATACCAGAGTGGACTGCAGCCGCTTTGTTCCCCAAGAGCAAGTGGGAGGACAGACCGACAGCATATCGAATGTTGTGCTGTGTGGGAAGCGTGGGCAACGTGCTCATGATGATCTCGGCTAACCTCGTGGGCTTTGCGGTTGGGTTGGACGGACTGCAGAGCATCGTCCAGAGCATACTACACGACTGGTCAGGTACATAACAATCGCCCAAAACCCTCTTGTGACAGGATATCACTAACATTAGTAGGGCTTATCTTCATGGTTACAGCTTGTGCTTGTCTCTTTGTGGGCATTCAAGTCATGTTTGAGATTCGTGAGTCAGAGAAGCGACGTGGGATTTTGCTTAGATGTTAGATGGAGTTGGAATGACAGCGTGAAGGGCATTTCTATTACAAGCGGGCATTGTACATGTAGTGTAATGGCATTTCAAACACGGGACTCTTAAATGGGGATCATTTGGATGGCAATGGGGGATAAGAATCAAGGCTCAATCTTGATGAAGCACAAGATGCGCAAATGCAACTGCTCGTATCCCCAAAGAGGCTCTATCTATATCATTAGTGATTACTGATTAACCAATACTACTAGCTCTCCGTCATGTCGTCTAAATGCTACGTACAACAAATGGTATCCTTGAAAATCGCTCCGTTAAACCAGGAAATGCCTGTCAACGCCGCCGCATCGCGCTCTAACACCACATTACCATCCAATAAATTCCTCACAGATAGCTTCAGTACACCCTCTCTGGAGCCTCAGGATGGCTCCCAATAGCGTACTTGTTACCAGCAGTAGTCAACTCGATATCGTTGGAGTCCGCAGGCTGCTCTGCAAACTTACCGTCCATACCAAGCTTCGTTTCCGTTAACCAGCGGCGCACCCAGATAATGCACCAGACGATGCAGAAAATGATGACAATTCCAACTGCTATGCCGAGAATGTATCCTGCAACAATGCCTCTTCCACCAACATCCTCGTAGTCGAGGAAATTATATACGTAAAATCCCTGCGTCGCGTGCGTGAGATACGCGAGAGCGAGATACAGGGCGAGGATGAAGATCAACCACGGAATATGCACCCACGCCGGAGGGTTCGTTCGGGGAATAAAGATTTCGAAAAGTGCAAACAGACTGTTCAAACCATGCTGGCTAATATTGCTCCAGGCGCTGAACTCAATCGAGAACCAAGGGCCCTTATATAAAACCACCCAATATACAATCGTGACAAGGAACGGATACGTGACAATGGTCGAGTAGAAAAGCGCATGGAGCGCCTGCAGCGGTCGTGGGAGAGTATCGAGTAGCGATCGGCCACGGATGGCATAAGTGAGGGTGTGCAGCGCGGCGACGGCGAAGTAGAAAGCGATGCCCCAGTAGGTGAGGATGGTGAAGTAACTGAACGACCTGCCAACTTCCCTGCATCCACCAAGATCGTCGTGGGTACACGTCCAGCCGATGATGAAAAAGCGTGTAACGAAGGCGTAGACGCTGATGAGCGCGCGAGCAGCGAAGAGAAGCCAGGGGCCCAGCAACCACGACGTCTCAAAGCGGTTGGAGGGATCCCAAAGATCGTGGCCGAATATGAAGGGGTTCTTCGGCGCCATTATTGTATTATTTGGTGTTTTAATTAGCAAAAAAAACGACAAAAAAAAAACGACAAAAAAAAAAAAGACAAAAAAAAAACGAAGGGATGAGGTCGGTAATGAAGAACTACGACAGGGTCACAC
>JABEXW010000923.1:0-14997 GCA_013266185.1 Fusarium sarcochroum
TGCTCCTCTTCCTCGTCCTCGTCGTCCTCGTCCTCGTCGTCCTCTTCTTCCTCCTCCTCCTCCTCCTCCTCTTCTTCTTCTTCTTCGTCTTCCTCCTCCTCCTCGACTGCTTCCTCTGGAACAGGCTCAGCGGTCACAGGCTGAGCTGTTGAAATAGCAGGGCTAGACGCAGCACCACTAGTAGCAAGACTGCCTCGGCGACTTCGCTGAGGATTACGTGCCCAGTTAGCTGAGGATGGCAATGCCGACCCGTCCGCACCATTCTCAGACCCCTCTTTACTAATGGAGCGTGTCATCGGATGGGATACAACGGGCGGGGGCGTAGGTTGGGGAGCTTGCTGTCGGGAAGCGGACCGCGAGCCACCCCCAGGAAGAGGCCGCTGAGAGGCAATACTGTTCATCGATGACAAGTCCTGGCGCGAGTAGCTATCCTCCTCGTCACCTTGCTCGTGCAAGAACATGCATCCAGGGTTGCCGCACTTCTCGTTCTTCAACCAAGCTGAACAGTATTTCGTCGTGCCGTGCTGTGCCTTGAGGACTCGGTCGCCGTTCTGCGATCCGTGGACAGCCTGGATGCAACGCGTCGCTTCTTCTGGACGTTCGAAGGTGACGTAGATGCCGAGGGACTGGTGTTGGCCATCCGAGCTCTTTCGGTTACTAATCGAAATCTTTTGGATGTTGCCGTACTGGCCGAAGAACTCAGGCTTTCGCAGCGTCTTTAGTAGCTCGTCTTCCCGAACGGTCGGAGCCAGGCCTGTGATGTAGACCAAGTTCTTTTGCACGACGCGAACACCAATGAGATTCTTACGGTTCTCTTTCTCGGCTTCGCGTTTTTGATACTCTTTGTGTCGTTGATCGAGAGCTCGCTTCTTTTGGTTCTTTTGAATGTTGGCGCGGAACTCGGCGACTCTGGAGGGGTTCGTCAGCATAGTACTGTGGCAAAAGTGGGAGACATCATACTCTTCCTGCGTGACAACTTTCCACTGTATCGTCTTTTCGTCGTAAGGTCGTCGGCATGCGGGACACAGGCCGTTCATGTTATTCTTGATGTTGTTAAAGCAGAACTGGCACACCTGTAGTTCAAACGTTAGTCAAAACGTGGCCGAAAGGCCAGCCACAGCCGACAAGATGGATGGTATGGTCGCACCTGATATCCACAGGGACATGGTCGAAAGTTTCGGTCTGAAAGATCGAACTCTTCGATGCAAAGAGGACTGTCGACATATTAGCTTCGGGTACCAAACATTACCCAAGGAGCAGAGCGCTGCGAGCACTACCCCCGGCGGGCGGTGTAGCGTACCAGGTGTCCTCTTCCTCTTCTATGAATGAGTCTTGGGGTGCCATGGTGATAGCGTGTGATTAAGTATCGAAAGATATGAGGAAGAAAGGTTCAAAATGCGATGGGGAGAAATGGTAATGTGAGTACAAGAAGAGGAACGGTGTTTGGTAGGCATCAAGGCTGCGGGAGTGAAAGATGGAAATGAGGCTAGTCCCCTCTGGGCTAGACAGGGGAGTAAAGTCACGTGCTGGGATCTCCGTCATTGAAGCTCAAGGGGGTGTAAGGCACAATAAGCGAGTACCATTTTTGGAGGGGCCCAACAGCAGCTGGCCAAAGTAGACCTCTATCGCCGGCAGAACAACGGAAATTCCCTGTCACTGTTCTGCCACTAAGATTCTTGAGCCAATGCTTGCGGCATCATTACCAACACCATAAGGTATTTCGTCTCGACGACCTCTCCCATCGTCAATTGGCCTTGAATCGTCACACAATCGGCCATGGCGACCAGTATCTCCCGAAGCAGGGCTTTGGCCTCAGCTCTACGACCCGCGAAGCCCTCCGTTCAGATCCGAAACGACCAAGCAATCCGCTGCTTGTCCAGCTCGGCTCGTCAATATGTCGCAATGCCGAAGGAGTCGCCCAACCTGCGAAAGGCCCCTCGAGATCACGCCGGCGTCCTCAAGGCCCCGATTGTCAACCCTGCCGACAAGTACCAGAGCAAGTCCGACAACATGCACCGCTACGGTGCCTGGTTGATGGGCTCTCTTCCCAAGTACATTCAGCAGTTCTCCGTCTGGAAGGATGAACTCACCATCTACATTTCGCCCTCGGGCGTTTACCCTGTCTTCAGCTTTCTGAAGTGTTAGTAACGCGTCAATTGACTACCAGACACTTGCTAAACTTTGACAGACAATACTGCTGCCGAGTTCACCCAAGTTAGCACCGTCACTGCTGCCGACTACCCTACGCGCGAGAACCGTTTCGAAATCGTCTACAACCTTCTCTCGGTCCGTCACAACTCCCGAATCCGTGTCAAGACCTACGCCGATGAGGCCTCCCCCGTTCCCAGTATCACCGGGCTCTTTGACGGTGCCAACTGGTACGAGCGAGAGGTGTACGACCTTTACGGTGTCTTCTTTGCTGGCCACCCTGATCTCCGACGAATCATGACCGACTACGGTTTCGAGGGTCACCCTCTGCGCAAGGACTTCCCCTTGACCGGTTACACCGAGATCCGATACGATGAGGAGAAGAAGCGTATTGTCACCGAGCCTCTTGAGCTCACCCAGGCCTTCCGTAACTTTGAGGGTGGATCCAGCGCCTGGGAGCCTGTCGGAGCCGGACAGGACCGCACACCCGAGTCTTTCAAGCTGCCAACGCCCAAGCCTGAGGAGAAGAAGGAGGAGCCGAAGAAATAAAAGGGTTCACCCAAGCTGTATAAGATGTCATTTGTTAGAAATATTACCTAGTTTCGCATCCGGCTTTCCGCCCATGCCTCTGTCGTCATCTAAAGTGTCAACTCAGATACGCTAACTTAACATCGCACAATTCGTGAACACGGGGGTTGCACACCATCCTGGCTTACCTGGCTGAGAGTGCCGAGGAATGTGTAAGCTAACAGCGTTACATGTGGTCCGAGAACCCGTCTGTACCTTTGTGCGGGCAAGGAATTGATTGGTACCACATTAGGAAGCGAAGCTGACAATCATAGACTGATTTGCCATTAGGTCCGCCGAGGAAGCACAACATGTCAGCTTTCATCATATTATACGCTGGCTTTCGATAGATTCGTATGCTACCCCTCTTATTCAGCTTTATTGAAGTATAAGTTATATATCTCCGGCTTCCGCCCTACTCAATTGTCTTTTCTCCTATCATTCTGAAAGCAATCCTTTATTTTATTTTATTTTATTTTCATCCTGGTTCATGATCTCGCTTACGTTACAAAGCCGGAACCAATTATTATCTTAATCCATCCATCTTACTCAGATCATGGCGAGCAGTCAGACCAGCAGTCTTTTCAAGAACAGACGAAGCTCGTCAACAGCGTCAAACGAGAGTACTCTGAGCAATCACGAAATCGAGTATTTAGCTCTGAGAGATACAAACCTGAGCTACGAAGACGACGCTGATTTTCACACTTTTATCGATGCGCTGGATCGCGTCGACTCTCTCGTCACAGAGCATGTTCCTCGAGCAAGCAGAAGAGAGTCAATGAGTCGCATGTTGAGCGGGCTCAAGCTGCGCCGAGAAAGCACGTCAGGATCGACAGCAGGGCTAAAGTGAAGCAAACGCCATGGGCAACTGGGGTGCTCTTGGTCCGTCATGACCGTTGCAGCCATCTGGTAATGGGCTTGGAATTGTGTACGATGAACTGAACTTTATACCAAGGAGAGGAGCTGGAATTCCTGTACAAAGAATGAATTGAATGACAAGGGACAAGGACGTTCACCAGACATGTAGCACAAGACTTATATGCCGCTGTCATTTCTGACTGTTCCCGGGATGTTGACCTACCCGTGCGTTAGACTTGGCCGATAAGCCAAAACTTTATACTTACGCGCAATACAACATTCCTTAGCATACCAACGATAGCACCATAACGAACCGTCAAGGAAATGGATCGACATTTTTAAGATTTTTTAGCCTGACAGCTGGTAAGCTAAACAAAAAGGTAAAAAGACGTTAATGACGATTGCTCAACAGTTTCACCCGGTCCTTGGTTCTCCCAGCATCGACGTACCACTGCCACAGCTGGCGGAGAGTTAATGAGGCAATAGACTGCAAAAAGTAGACATACAACACCAGGCATTCGCCGGTCGTCTCCGACCCGACTACTACTCTAGCGCTTCGCAGCTTGACTCTAGGGGAGCAGACAGGGAATCTTATCCCTTAAACGAACTCGACTGAAGTTTTTCTGTCCGCTTGGTCCGTGTCTCGCTCCGAGTTTAGGAAGCAGCCGACGTCGGCGGTCAATGAAAGTTCGGTAAAAGTGGAGACCATTACGCTCCGTTCCGGCAAACCGTTCCCCGGGTGCCGTATCGCACGCCCCGGTAGCCCGCGCTCCTCATTTCTCCCTTTCGCCGGCATAGCCCTCCAAAGCGGTCACTACAGGGATATTACGCCAATCAGAAAATACTATTTGGCTGGTACTGGCTGCTCTGTATTATCATATTCTTCGGAAGGCTCATAGTAACTATGATAGGCTGAGTATTTTCGCAATACTTAGCAAGAAGTCAGTATGCTACAGAAGAGTCACTACCTTAATCTTAAGCTTCACCCTAGGCTAATGTCAACGTGTTTCTTTGTACGTAGGGTCAAGTGGATTAGTATACCCTGCGGAGGGCTATGCCGGCGAAAGGGATACAGAAAAGACAATGCAGATTCAAAAATGCCTTACACAAACCTCATCATCTAGGTTCGAGTTGTCTTGGCCGGGTCTGACGCACTTGTAAAACCTCGTCACTTTGTCCGGATCGTGTCTATTTCCTTTACAGACACAACGACGGTACCTACGACAGTCAGATTTGATTCTGCGCAACATGTCTATCACTGTCATTCTTGGAGCCCAATGGGGTATGTTTCTCTCCCTTACCTGGAATATGTCCTTCCTTCGCACCCAGCCGATGTCGGTTCGATCTTATTATACTGACCAGGGCTTCCACAGGCGACGAAGGCGTGAGTACTCGGGGAGAACCCAATACAGCAGATGACACCCGGGCACTAACGATGCTGCGTACTCAGAAGGGCAAATTGGTCGATGGACAGTGCCAGGAGGCGCAACTCTGTGCCCGAGCCGCGGTAAGCACAACGCAGAACTGGCATCAAAATGATCGACGTCTTCCACCCTGACGGTTTCGAGCAGAAGGTGAGGCGCTTGGCCGATGGCTATCAAAAGCGCTTCGGAGAACTGCTCGAATACGACATCGAGGCCGAGCTTGCTCGTTTCGGCGAGTACAGGACGACGCTGAAGAAGTACGTCGTGGACGGCGTGGCCTTTATGAGATCCGCACAGCAGAGCAACACGAAAATTGGGATCGAAGGCGCAAACGTAAGGTTCCCATCCTATGGCTAAACGAATAGTACTGACGCATTGGTGGAAAGAGCACCGTGCCCGCGGCCTCACAGTCATCTTTCCTAGTCCCGCAAGATTCTTAGCTCGAGGCGGGACATAGTGCTCGTCTGAGCAATCACTTGGCTGGCGGAACCCAACAAGGGGTCTGCGCTGTAACAAGCTGTGTATTATTTTCACGCCTCGGCAGAATTCGGAAGCCATACGGAAACTTGGCTTCTACTCATCTACTTGTTGGCTATCGAGCGTGGTCAGTGGAGTTGATGACAATTTTATGTGAGGACTGCGTCCTGGAATCAACTTGGAGCAGACCCAGTTATGGCGTCTCGAGGATAGAGCCAAACTGTGCTCAGAAAGCCTGTCTTGAGATGATCCCGGGCTTTATTTTCACGTCAAACCTCTGCGCCACGTGCGATGCTGGTAGATCGGCATCAGTTAAGTCTCCTGTGAAGGAAAGGGGTTCTGGGACCTGGCGCTTGTGCTTGTTCCTAATTGAACAGGCACTGATGCTAGATGTTGATTATGGCTCTTACCCAGTAAGTTTCCGTCAACTTGACCTTTTAGCTTGCACTAGTACTCATGATTAACTACAGTTTGTCACTTCCTCAAATACTACGCTTGCTGGTATTATTGGTGGACTTACACTGAACCCAAAGAATATCACAGAGACGGTTGGAGTGGTCAAGGCTTGTATAAGGCCGCGATTTACTGCTGACTGGCAACAGATACCACGCGTGTCGGGGCGGGGGCCTTCAAGACCGAAGGTACCGAAGAGTGCGTCTTAATTACCATCCTGAAGCTACTCTGAAGCTGAATGATAATCTTAGGATTGGCACCAAGCTCCAGGAGATTGGACGCGAATGGGTGAGGCCACAAGCGCCCTGGAGGTTTCGAGCTTCTACCGCTGGCAAGACTCAGGGAACGTCGGCTGGCCGCAGACGCCGATGTGGATGGTGAGTTTCATTATGGCTCTTAGCTGCTGATGAACTTACCAGCCGTTCTCAGGCTCGGTAGACATATCCTCAAAACCTTAAGTAGTAGGGAACATAACTAACAAGCACACACAGACCTTATTGTTGTCAATCATAGTAACTTAATCAATTACTATACCAGCCTGAATCTCACGAAGATAAATAGTGCCCGTGGCATACTTATAATATGCGTTAAAATGCTCTAATACTCTATAGCTCGACATTTTGGTCCCCGTATTCTCTACGAGCTTTGGTCGTATATGAAAGAAGTCGCCTAATATACGCCTAAGGCTAAGTAGTGAAGATCTAAGCCAAATGCATTGACCGACCCCAGACATCTTGTTGCTGCGTTGGTTCAACACTCTGATGGTCTAAGTAAGAGGCTTAGAGATTGCACACGGAAAGACAGATTGCCGAAGAGTGATTCCAGGATTGGCTGCAAGGCGGCTTCGTATTAGGTTTATCCACGTTCAACAATACTCCTAACGTCGTGCTCCAGCAGTTCTATCTCTATTAAGTCATATCCTACAACTTCGTACCTCATGCCCTACTGCATGCTCCTGATTGCCATCAGCGCAAGGTCCCATGAACTAAATAACCATGAACAATGTGACCAGCACCTCAGCCAACTTTCTCCGAACATGATGAGCTCCGTTCTCCTTCCTAGTCAGGCAGTCCCTCGCTTCTTCAAATATAAACGCTTATCCCAGTGCTCCAACGACAGAAAAACTCCACCAAATAGTGTTGCAAAGATAAACAGCGAACGAAAAGAGGAAAATCAGGAAGCGGCTCATACAAGACTGCATCCACGCCAGACTCATACCGGCCCCCTTTCTCCAAAGGAAAAATGAAATGTATCTTTGCAAGCCTGTTACGCCCTCGTGCGCTCGTCTTCCGGAACTCCGACATATGCTAGGGCTGATTGAAAACGCTGCACGCTGCCATAGGCACTTGCCTCGGTAGCTAATGATGGTAGTAATGATAAAAAATTAACATATATAAAGATGAGCTCTGCGAACGAGTCTTCCACAACTACTCGGACGTTCACCACATGTCCTCCCGCCCATCGTTTCGACGATCGTGATCGTGATCGTCTCCGGAATCATGGTATTGGTGGTAGTATTCCTTGGCTCCCGGACCGTACCCTTCGGAGTCGTCATAGTCATAGTCTTGATGTTGATCGGTTCCGTGCTCATCCTCATAAATCTGAGCATCATCAACATAATCAACTTCTCCGCTACCAGACTCGCCGTATTGTACCGCGGCCTACAATTCAGATTAGTAAAGACATGCATGACAATGACTCAACCAACACTTACCCGATGATAATCGAAGTTATATTGGTCCATGGCGTCCTGGGCATCCTGCTCTTCCTGTGTCTGCTGTTGAGCCAAGTATTCCTGCTCCTGTTGCTTTCGCCGAGCTTCCTCCTCCAACCGTTTTTGTTGAGGTGAGATGGGCACGTTCATTTGAGGGTGCATCGCTTGCACAATAGCTAGATAGCTGTACATGAAGTTGCTCAGCAGGACTTGACTGAGCAGGGGCCGGCGGGGGTTGGCTAATTTGATGTGAGCCATTCGATATATTGCCCTCTCTTCAAGAAGAGGGAACCTTGTCCAATGATAGTCCACATCAGGGACCAGGGGTTTGTATACTGGCTCCTCGGGGACTTTGAGGTGTTGAGTCTTCTTCGAGTTCCGCTCTTTCTCTTCCTTCTTCTTGCTCCCGCCAAAAATGGATGAGAAGATACTACCATCTTTGTCCCTCTTGGAGTCGCTCTTGCGGTGGCTCTCCTTCTTTCGCTCCTCCTGCAGTTTGCTTTCCACATTGTCACGGTCGAGAACAAGGCTCTCACGACCTTTAGGGGCGTTTTTGTCAATCGATGTCTGTATAACATCCAGTCGCGCATTATCTTGGCCCCTGTCACCAAGCGATTTGGTCTTGGACCTTTTGCTTTCTTCCTTCTTCTTATCTTTGTCATCACTTGTACTCTTAAACCACTTCCAGGCGCTTCCAGAAGACTTGGTAGAGCTAGAATCATCATCTCGATCCTTCTTGGACTTCTTTTCTGGCTTGCGATCCTCTTGGCTTAATGTCGGTATAAACGTAAGGCTATCAGTCCGAGCTGCGCCACCGCCGGGCAGGGGTGAAGGGTTCGCGGCAAGATTATCACTTAAAGATTGGCTTTGGGGATATGAGGATCGAGAGGTATACTGCTGTGGTGCAGATTGAGACACAGCTTGGCGAGTACCACTTAGTCGACTAGAGCGATGAGGCTCTTCTTCTATCGGGGGCTCAGGTTCAGAAACTCTCTGAGATACAGGCTGACTCTTGTTGCTCTGAGAAGATGATCTTTTGGGGAATTGTTGATCCCGAGTTTCCTGGTAAGTCGAGGTCTCGATTGTTGGGAGGCTTGATGATGATCGGATGGGTAGCTGGTCTTGAAACGAGTCTGTAGATTTGGCCTCGTTATCATTCATGTCCTGCGTGGCTTCATCGTAGGGGTCAAAATCTCCCAAAGACTCCTGAGAGAACTTGTGGGAACGCTTGACTGTGCGGTTTTGGCTCGAAAAGTTATCTGATATAGGTTCAGACTGCACTCGTGCAAGGCCATGACCCTTAGGTGCTTCCAAGGGAGAGAATGCCGAGTCCTCGCTTGGCTGTTGCCGGTGTCCAGACCGCCGAGCAAGAGGTCCCGTGCGTAGACTACCACCCTTGCGATATGTTGTTCGAGTTGACCTGCGAAGGCCCATTCCTGGGGCGGCCGGGAGGATCGGCATGTCGTCTGCACTACTCTCAGGGCCAGTAGGTGTCACTTGAGAATCCTGTGCGAATTTCTGGACGGCCTTTGTGGGATCCTTGACAAGTTCTTCCAGGCTGAGTTCATGGCTGTGGCCTCGTGAACGTTTTCGATCCAATCGCTCGGCACCATCGACGTAACCAACCGAACCGCGCTCGCCTGAGGGGTCAATTTGACGAGATAGCATCGACTTCTTCCGCCTTAACCCTCCAGATCCAGAATCGCTTTCGCTAATATCGGAGTCGGCAGAAAGGAATGAATCTCCGGACCTTCGTCTTATGGAATGAACCCTATTCTCCAGGAACGACTTGAACTCGCCAGGAGCGAGCTCTGGATGCACCCTCGCAGGGACCCAAAGCAGCCTCGAAGGATCATTCTCGTCGTCGTCACCGCTCGGTGCTATCGCTGGCATGGCCATCAAAGACATGGGTGGCATATCCGGATCCTTATTATTTCCAACGTCCATCGACAACCGCCTTAAAGCTTGTAAATTACTCAGTTCCTGTGCGATGTCGTTTGGATTATCAATATTGGTAAGAGGGAATTGCGACCCCGACGGATCGGCTTGGACATCGCGAAGTGAAAGCGTAGGAGATAGAGGTGATTTTGTTCCTTGTTCAAAAGAGTTACTCCGCTGTGTCGGTGAAAGCGGCTGAGGTCTTTTAACCGGGTCACCATTAACAGGCGATGTTTCGACAGCGGACGATTCGGAATCGGATCGCTTGAGTACTCTCCGTGTGTCGACAGATAAGAATCGATCATCGGGGGGCGGTCGAGGGAGCGATTCCTGGTATGGTGTTGGGCCTCCTATGAAACTCAACGGTCGGCTAACACTCAGTGGCCGACCACCTTCGGATCCCGAGTCGTCTTCATCGCCGTATAGTGTGCCAATAGCCTCGGTGACATGATGGCTAGGATCGGAAATGGAGAGTTGACTGGAATGGCCGCGTCTGCTGGCAAAACTGCCGCCAACATCGCCGCGGGGTCGAGATGAGGTCTGTAGACGAACAAACGATGATCAGCATGGGTGGCGATGACTTGAGAAAGCCCGGACGAAAGAAAACAGGACAACCCGAATTCATCAGAGCCCAAGAATCTGAGAAGTCTGAGGATTCATTGCAGAAAACAGGCACTTATTAAATGTGAATGGTTGAGACGTACCATCATCGACGGTTGGGTGGGCCTCAACGGAGGCTTGCACGCCCACGATTGCCTGTGCGGTTTCCTGACTTGACTATCAAATCGATGCTAGATCTTGGTTCTGTATTATCATGGGCCTCGGTGCACCACGATACAAGCGGCGCAACGGAGTATAATATCGGCAACTCGAGAGTGAGAGGTTTGGTCACCTCCTGAGACGGTGTTCTCGTCAAGTCTGTTGTCGCATGGGGAGAAGGTCAGGACGAGCCGCTGATCTGTATGTCGTAGGTCGAGGGTCCCCAAGCGTGGAGGCGATAGGTTGATAGCGTGTATTTGAGTCGTTCCGGATGGCGTGATCGTAGGGAAACTGGTAGGAGGTTACAGCTGTTCTTTGATATAGACAAAGACTCAATCAAGGGAGACAGTAGAGGTTGGTTCGTCGAAGACCCAAGGCGAGAGATACAAGTCGGGTAGCCCTGGTAAGGGTAGGTACCGCAATCAAAGGGTGACGGTACTTCTGACCGGGGCATGAGACGGCCATATCACGTGTCCCGGCGCTTCCAGCGGGTCGTCAGCGCGCTATTCCACTGTATTACAGCGCTATCTGGCACTAAAGATGGCGCCCGTCGGGTGGTTCAATGACTGGCTGGAGGTGAGGTGAATTAGAGCTCCGGCATCAGCTAGGAAAGTACCTTGAGATCTAAGTTTCTAATAATATAATTATGCTGCTCAGTTGGATTTTCCATCATTTACATTAGTACGGATGGATGGAGTATATGTCTGTCGGTGACTTGATCATGCGTCAAGTTTCTAGTCTAGGTAGTCAAGCTTTAGCGATGAAGCCTACTTGAGTTCCTAACTGGTTGAATGTCTGTGCTGGGCTGGTTAATGTCCCTTGAATCCCTCGAATCACAACCATCCCATAGTACTAGGTACCTAAAAAGGAAGAACCCTGAAAAAGGGTCCATGCCTAGGTACCCAGAATAAGAAACCCAGCTTGCTTGTCATCCTCGAGTCGTACGCCAGACATGAATCCTTTCCGGCATTCGAAGTCAAAGGACGCGGATATCGCATCTGTTGGTATACATACGAGTGGAATAAATAACCCATAGCCAAGTTTGCTGTCAGCTAAACTTGAACATCGCATGGCGGCTAATATTGCTGGAGGTGGTGGCCATGGTAACACAATCGCAGTCTTGTTGACCTGTGATGGAATGTCTCTCGTTAAGGTATGGTCGAGCGCTCTAGACAACATAACCCTCATCAAATGACACAATGGAGTCTCGCCCATGCCTCTCTAGTTAGACTTCACGAGATAGGGTCCTGATATAAGCTATAATTATACGTTGATGAAACAAGGCCGCACAGCTCATCACACGACCATTGAGCTTGACGACTTGACAAACATCGCCTTCAGGTTGGGTTTGTCCTTTGTTTTCAAAATTTGTGACATTCGCGAGAGTGAAACATGTATTAGAATACGAAGAGCCATCCTCCTCCCCTTCTGCCCATGATATTCTATAACTACCAGGTGATGGGGTGATGTGTAAGGTCATGATCATATCCGACATGGCTGCAGTGGCTGGAACCCATCGGGCTTTTGCTTCTATCGTCTTATTTTCAACCACTCTTTCTAATTGAACTTAACCCGAGATAATGCCTCATTGTGAGCTTGAGCCTGCTAGTATTTGAATATCGAAGTGGTATTTATGAGCGCATGATCCCAAGTGATCCTTGTCTCAGATCAGTGGTGTACCGACCTAAGCTACGATACCTACCCTGAGCCAAGATCAGCCCCATGCTTCTTTCTCTCCTCGGAACACATAAACGATGGTTTGTGTCCTCTTTCATTCTTCTTGTATACCAGCTGTGCTGTTATGACATTTTCAATCCCTGCGGTATGCATTGGCTGTTTCTATGCATGAAATATATGACAACTCAAGTGCTACAGCCTACAGCTGCGGGTTTATCTTACCTGGGTTAGTAGTCAAAGTAGCGTTCAACTTCAAACATAGCTCCAAGTCAAAGTCACATTGTTCCCATTGGCCTCGTTGATCGCTGAATTTGGGTGAGGGGATAACTTACAGACTACCTTACTGCCTGGCTATTGTTGATATACTCTTTGGTCTCAGCCTTGACCTCCAGTTTATGGTGTTTTCGTACATACAGATAATTCTTACATGTATCTACTCGTCGATTTGTTTGTCTCCTACCAGGATATCAGGATAGCACAAGGTGAGTTTCAGATTTTCATTCAAATGTATATTAATCGACAAAGTCGAGTAAACGCTATGACGAGTGTGTATGTTGAATGACAAGATGTAAAATATAGCATGGGATTAGACTTAACTGGGAAACTCAATTGCTCTCCTGCACGTGAGCATCAATAAGTTTCAAGTCGCCCGGAACCTTGTCGTTTGGTTCTACAAAAGGCAAACAATCCGGCAAACATAAACAGAACAAGAGAGAATGCTCATAAAAAGAAGAGACGGTAGGTAGGTGGACAAATTAATATGCAGAGTGTACATTAGGTATCAATAAAGACTTTCCGTCTCGACTGCTCGTAAATAAGGACGAGACGCAGGGTAGTGAGGACCCAAACGGTGGAGGAAACGGAGCAGAACCTAAACGGTCAGTGACACCTCGAGAAGACCTGCCGAGCATTAACCGCCCCATCGTGGTACCTAAAGCTCCCCTGGTCTAGCCCAAGTTAACTCAGCCAGGCGGACAGGTACCTCGTCACAGGTGAAAGCTCATAGCGCTAAGCCCAAAGAAGCAAAGCCTTTCTCTCCCGACTCTTGGGGCCACCTAGAAATTATCTCTACCTCTAGCCAGCCTTGCTAGAGCTGCGAAAATCCACCTCCCCGTGATTGCCTCCCTGTCTTCCATTCCTCATCGTCACCTCTTTTGATACCCATTCATATCCTTTCTCAGAGCTCTCCTTTACGAACAGAGCACTCTACGTCCTAACCTACGCGATCACCCGAATACGCGATTTCCCCGACCGACTTCGAGCGCATAGAATCAGTTGATTGATAGAATGGCTGCTGTGAGTGCTACCTGCATCAGATGGCCCCTTCTATTATCTTGACTTGGCCATCTCCCTCGCATTTATTCATGGGCCTTTGGAAGCAAGCTCCAGCTTCGCATCGCTTGCAGCATCTTGCTCAAGGGCTTATGATCATGTTTTTTCCCCTTTCACATCTCTCATGTTACCCCGTTCTCACACTTGTCTTCTCCCCGCTCGCGTGTTATCCCGCCGTTGCGCCCCGTTGGATGGCCTCAACCTCTGGATCCGCAGTTCCATGTCATCATGACTTTTCTTTTCACGAGATTCCGCATATGCAAAACAGACAAACGAGCGATTCAAATGGGATTGTTTACTGACTGATGATTCACAGCCGCGAGCATACAATAACCCAGGCTCAGGCTACCTTCAAAACGGTGCGAGCGGCGGTCTCCCTCCTGCTGGTGCCGCGCCACTTCTGCCAAACCAGGGCCGCGTTCTCCAGACCGGTCCCCTAAGAGTTCTGTGCATTGCCGATGTTCGAGGTGGGTAAATCATGGAAAAGAAAGGTAGACCAGCACTGAACAGCGTCATAGGAAACCTGAGATCACTCAACGACCTTGCGAAACAAGCCCGAGCTGACCATATCATCCACACTGGTGATTTTGGTTTCTACGACGACACTTCACTGGAACGAATTGCCGAGAAAACGCTTAAGCATGTTGCTCAGTATTCGCCTTTGATTTCCGAGCCTGTCAAGAAGGCCATTCAGCAAGGTGGCCCAGGTCCTGTCAAGAGCCGATTCCCTCCCAACGAGCTTCCTCTTTCAGAGCTGCCTCTCCTTATTAGCGGGGAGGTCAAGCTCGACATCCCCGTCTACACTGTTTGGGGTGCCTGCGAGGATGTCCGAGTGCTGGAGAAGTTCCGAACCGGCGAGTACAAGGTTCCTAACCTGCACATTATCGACGAGGCTCGGTCGATGCTATTGGAGGTTGGTGGTGTCAAGCTGCGACTACTTGGTCTTGGTGGTGCTGTTGTCATGCACAAGCTCTTCGACAATGGCGAAGGTCGCACTACCATTGCTGGTGGCCAAGGAACTATGTGGACAACTCTTCTGCAAATTGGCGAGCTTGTCGACACCGCGCACCGAGTTTACGATCCTACCGAAACCCGCATCTTCGTCACACATGCCTCTCCCGCTCGCGAGGGTATTTTGAACCAGCTCTCTGTGACTCTCAAGGCCGATTTTTCTATCTCTGCCGGACTTCACTTCCGATACGGTAGCTCTTACAACGAGTTCAGCGTCAACCCTACTCTCGACCATTACCGAGGCAAGCTTGCTGCCTCCAAGGCTTCTTTCAACGATGTGTGGGAGACTGTCAAGGGCGAGGTAGAGCCCGCTATCCAACAGAACGAGGCCCAACAGAATCTCCTGAAGAATGCTCTGCAAATTGTCGAGAAGATGCCTACCACTGCTGCTGGCGGCAACCCCTTTGGTGGTCCTGTTGCTGGTCAGGCTTCTCTTGGACAAGTCGACGAGAGTGCTTTCAAGAACATGTGGAACTTCAACCTTGCTGATGCTGCTTTTGGCTACCTGGTTCTGGAGATTCAGGATGGCCGTATCGGCACCGAGATGCGCGCTCAAGGCTTCAACTTCTCTCACCGAGGCGCTAAGCAACAACCGGGCATCCCTCCCACCACAGCTGGCCCAGCTGGAATCCCCTCGCC
>JABEXW010000925.1:0-41259 GCA_013266185.1 Fusarium sarcochroum
CACCGGCCTATCGGTTAGGCTCTGCAACGAGACCCAGAAGAGGTCAATAAACTCATGGCCTATCTCCACCAGACATTCCCCGAGATGACCCAAGGTCTAAGCTCCCACCTTGCAAGTAAGTTATCTTTCCTTTTCCGCTCGACTCGCCTTGACTAACGACTCTGGCTAGCCATCGGTGCCCAGCGAACGACCTCTCAGCGCCAACAGGGTAAGTCTGAGGTGGTGGGCCATATCATGGACCTGTTTCACGAACTGCAGGATGTCAACCAGCGCGCGCGACGGGCGGCTGAGGCGACTTATTATTGGGACACTAAGGCGAGCGAGATTCAGGCTAGGATGACTGCGCTTGTTGGAGCTGATGTTGCGCAGCGGAAGGCTGAGGCTGAGGCGTCACAGGGGGGGCGACCTGGGCATTATCAGTAGGGGGGCCTTTGGAGTGAATGGACTTGTGGTAACTGAGAGTCTACGACTCATTTGTCTACCTTTTTGCATCAGGAGTTGGTCTTTTTATTACTTGGACACAGGATTCTCGTTGTCTGAATACTGTCAAGGTCGATTAGTATCTATCTTGTCCTATCATGACCACCCCAGTATACCATTACGCCCAAAGGAAAGTTCAAGGTGACATAAGCGTCGATGTTGCTTGAATGCTTTAGTCATTCTGTAGGGTATCTCAACCGAGGAGTCTCGGTCATGGAAATACCATTCATGAGCAGTATCTACTGAGAACAGAATACTGATGGATATTCGGAGACACATCATAACAAGTGACAAGGACTCAGGTCAAGGTGTGGTAGTACAAAAAGAGGGTTTACCAGGGTGTGAGACAATTACCTAGTACAACATACAACTGAGGCTGGGTTCATCATGAGTAGTCATTTCGGCTACCACATGCAAACGCCTGGAGTTCTGAGAATACCTTGGCGTGGCCATGCCGCTACTTTCAAAAAGTGATGTATCACCTCCTTCGCTCATCTCCGGTGACGCAGAGTCCTGGAAGGTGACGGGTTAATTTTCTTGGGAAATACTAGGACGTTTGGAAACCTCCTGGAAGATGAAAGAGAATGACTCTGGGTGAGTTACTATTTAGCATGAAAGCAACGTCTCCTATTCTTGGTGAACCACGTGTCTACGTCTTGCGATGACGCTTTCCGAGGGGATGTGTATCCTCTTGCATGCCATGTTTACCCCAAAACACTAGAAACCCACGATCCTGGTACAGCCACCGGCAACCTCCGCTAATCTATATCCACCAGAGTATTGAAACGCTCCGAGCAGAACAAAGAAAAAATCACTTACCCAACCATCCACGTCATGATCCCGTGACCATTACTCCGTAAACTAGATCTCTTTTCTCTTTGCCTCTGGCTCCGCTCTCTCCCTCTTTTTTTCTTCCTTATTCATACCTCACCCTACACGCTTCCGTCTCTAGTCCGGCCAACTAGCAGTCGTACGTGTGGGCCAATCTTCTCAACAGTGGTCTGGCCAGCTACTCTTGAGAGATTGGACGGGGTATCCTCTTCGTTTCTGGGGGTGTTGGCATGTGGTGGTGTTGAGGGTGCGAGTATTTTTGTGTGTTGCTGATCAGTCACAGGTTCTTCTTCTCTACAAGAGAGCACGCGCCCTGTGGGTTTCTGTTCTCTGTGAGAGAATCTTTCTCTTTACGATATTTGATTCTGTAGTGAATCTTTGCTCTATGGCTTGAGTCTGTAAGACTTTGTTCTCTGTGTGAGAACTTCATTCTATGGAATGTTTTCCTCTTTAAGAGGATCAGCCTTATGAGGCTGTGTCTTGGACGTGCACTACTCTCTAGAGTTGTTCCTCTCTAAGAGGACTTTGTTTGTTTGATCGCTGCAGCGAAATGTATCTCTATATCGAGATTGTAGCACCTTTCCATCGAGAGTAAGCTGTAAGCGTAGACGTAAACTGGCTCTCTAAGAGCAGCGTGCTAGTTTGTAAGACGTATGTCCTCACGATGTATTCGCTATTACACAAACGTGTTTGCTCCACGTGAGACTGTTCTGGTACGGGTACCTGCATGAGTAGTTCCACACCACCATCTTAGAACATGACAGGTCGACAAAAAGCCCGGACCTTTGGTCTGGTACCAGCGGCTGACACCGTATGTTCGGCGGCTCCCGGTGATGTGTTTCGTAAGCAGAAATTTCATGAGTGTCGTCTGTCCAGTGGCAACGTTGATCTTTCACCCTCAATTCTCCTCAGCACTGACAACCAACTCACTCCAAGGTGAAAGATGTGTCAAGAGTGTGCCAGCAATGGCAAACGGGTATGTTTCATTCTTATCCTCTGACTGACCTCGTTTATAACAACGCAGCAGACCATCGCTGGCTACTCGGTGCGAGAGTACTGCACTAGTTGGCGGAACCACGAGCAATGGCGCCTGAGACTCTGCATCGAGCTCCAGGCCACACTCATCTTCAACATGTGCAACGCCGGCGTCACTCCCAACACCAGATTTCGCGACGACCAGGATATCGGGCATGACCTGTGGGCTCTAAGCACACTGGATATTCATTACGACTATAACTTCAAGAAGGAGCTGCGCAGTAAGTACTTCTCCCCATCGATACACCTTGTTTATACTAAGACGTCCCAGAGAAATACCTCGAGCGAGCAAAGAGCCTTTTGCAAGAGATGGTCAAGTTCAGCGCCTTTGCCATCCGTCGAAACGGCAGAGATACAGTCTATCTCTGGAACACAGTCGTCGTCGAACAGCACTTCGGTTCCGTCCGATCCGTGGCAATTTGGCTTGAATCCAACCGCGCCCAAGCCCGATCCCGCCACGAACAAGCCGAGCAAAACATGTCGCCGCGCTCGCAGACTGACACGCGACCGCCCATGACTCCACGGAGACGAGAACGTTTCTCGAGCTTGGCATCCCCACGAACGACTACAGCCCCACGCACGCCAACGACGCCGAGATTCTTCGTTCCGTCAACGCCCACGAGCGGCGCTGTGTCTGGGACCGAGGGGGCGATGCACGAGTTGGAGATTGGGACGCGGGCTGTGAACAAAGCCATGACAATGATGAACATGACGTCGATGCCTGCCATGGCCAGCTCTGCGCCGGCATCTGCTCTCTCGCTGGCTGGCTTGTCACTCAGAGATGCCTCTCAGCCGGGCAGTCCAATGTCTCCCCGGACTCCCAGTGCTGGCTGGAACTTTGGCTCTATTCAGCCTACCAGCCCAATGACTCCTCGCCCGCCTACTAGTGCGGGATGGAACTTTGGTGCTTTTCAGCCTGCAAGCCCAATGTCTCCTCATACGCCTCGCTCTCCTACCAGTGGAGGCTGGAATACTGCTCCGGTGCCGTTGGACTTTAACCGACCTCCTCCTACTTTTGCCCAGGATCTGAAGTTCCGCAGGCTGGAGTCATCTCGACCCAGTCCCGGCAAACAAAACCCATTTACTGAAGAAGTGCCTCTGGCGATGCGTCTTCTAGACCAACAGCTTGCCAGACAGACAGAGCCCCAGCCTCGTCAGTCGCCAACCCTTGGAGGCCTGCTCCCAGTCAACTACCAAAGCGAGCTCCCACCCCCAATTCCATCCAGCACACGTCCTCCTGCACCCAACGCAAATCATACACCGGAGTCCAACTCACCCAATGTGCCATCCGAGCCTGTCACGCCTCGTAAGGCTGTACATTTCGGACGCGCAGCTCGTCTACCGCACTCGAGTCCTCATTTTTCGGGATATCGCCAGCCTGCTGTCGAGGATGGGAAGGACGACGATGGAGATGACAAGATGAGTGGATGAGTGTGTCTCTTCTGAAGCAGAGATGCTTGCATAGCAGGGCTTATGTTGCCATGCATCTCAGGGTTGATGACATGTTCTTGCAAGGCATATGGGACGGTGGTTGGCGAAATCGTACCCAGGGTTGGGGAGGCGCATTTAGTTCATTACTGATATCAAGGTCGTGGTCAGTTTATTGACAAGGCTGAAGTTTCATAGTTGGGCAAAAAGACGAAGTTCATAGAAATTGAGCGGAGATAGCATAGGAAGTTCTGATCATATTGTACATGTCTTCTTGCAGGATACATTCCTTCTACTGAGACGCGCTTCTTCAGACCTAGGACCTTGGATCTTGCACGTTGTGGGGTATTTCCCATCACTTTTAAAGGCTGGAACAATACAGACGCGTCAGAAACAACGGAAGAACATGAGCTTCCGGATTGGCGTACGGCTGAGTGCTTGGTAGACAAGTACTTCGATCGATTCCACCCTCTATACCCACTTTTACACGAGGGGAGCTTCAGAGGTAGGTAAGAAAGCATGTGGGCGATTGAGACCCAAAGTGCTAATCGTCCGGTCTGGCTTGCCCTCCTCAATATCGTCTTTGCCTTGGGGGGCAGTTTTTGCGACTCGGACGCCCCGATCGCCAATCAACCCGATTGCACCGTTGAAATGTTTGCAGAGCGCTCTCGTAATATTGTACTTAGTCAGGTCCACAAACAGGGGGGGCTGTAGCTCATTCAAGCCCTCCTGTTGCTGTGCCATTATCTTCAGGGCACTCTTGACCTAGAAGGTGCTTGGAGTCTAGTAGGGTTAATAACAAGACCGGCTACCAGTATTCACTAATACTTTCTTTTAAAGAGGTAAGAACTATAACAGCCTCTAGTAGGATCCAAACCTATGCCTGTCTATATAATTACCTATGAAGGGAGCGGGCTCTTAACCACTGAGCCTCAGAGGGGGCGAAAAGCTTACATGACACCTTTAATCGATGTTAAGCTCTTTAGGATTTTAAACAGTTAGTATTGTTGCTAAATTCTTCAGTTATGCGACATCGTCAGTAACTTACTCCAGTACCACCGAGAGCCACTGGCCGCTGCGTTGTTTATTACTCAAATAACATAGCAAGCTCAGCATCACTCCAAGTAGATCTAGCCGACCTTCCCTAAGTCATCTAAGATTAATGCAATGTTACCAACCTCAGACCGTTATTTACGACTGTCCTAATACTAGTAGTAGGAATAACATCCTATTAGCTTCGGGTGCTTATCACAACAATACTCATACGATCTGCCTCAATCATGAAATCAGATTGCCAATCCCATTTCAGTCGCTTTGGTTTGCAATCACTATATAATTAAGAGCAGTGGTATAAAATAAATTAACGCTAGTATTATATCCCCGCTTCTACTATTTACCTCACAAATCTCTTCCTCGCTAATCTTATAAACTCTTGCTATCACTTACAAGGCCAGCCTTGATCACAAGTTTACTCCTAATAGCCGCCTTCTCCGCGACTGCCATCAATGATGCACTCTGCAGCATGTCAAAGATAGAAATCTCAGTCTGGATCCGGCTAGAGAGCCACGTTCTGAGTTCCACTGCCACCAAAGAATCTACACCGTACCTGGCCAGCCCCTGGCTCTTGTCGATTTCCTCAGCCGGGAGCATAAACATGTCGGCCAGCTTGACCGCGATGCCATCCGCCACGATGTTGCTCACCTCTGCCAGCGTCTTTGCCTTGGAAACAAGATCCGCGAGACGCTCCCGATCTCCACCGTTGGATGACGACCCTGATGCATCGGCCCTGGCGCTAGTGGGTGATGCGCGCAAGAGGTTGGCGAATCGTCGCTCTTTGCGCCATGCAACATCCCCAACATCATCGTATGGCCCAATGCCCGTGATCACCTGACTCTGGCGAGACGAAAATTGACGCAACGGTG
Source organism: Fusarium sarcochroum (assembly GCA_013266185.1). Taxonomy (NCBI): domain Eukaryota; kingdom Fungi; phylum Ascomycota; class Sordariomycetes; order Hypocreales; family Nectriaceae; genus Fusarium; species Fusarium sarcochroum. The sequence goes on from JABEXW010000925.1 coordinate 5,697, forward strand.
TCCGGATGGCTGCCTCAATCAACCGAAGAACCTCTTCCTCTTCTTGGGGAACATAACCTGCCCTCGCCATGCGCGCCGCAACGCCTTCGGTCTCGGCTACGTAACCAATGGACTTGACCGTTCCGAGATCAATGGAAACAGCAGGAAGACCTTGAGCGGTGCGCCAACTGGCGAAAGCATCCTGGAAGGATCCGCCAGCTGCATAATTGCCCTGTGACGCGTTGCCTACGATGCCAGTCAAGGACGAGAGCATAACAAAAAAATCGAGATTGCCACCCAACGAATTATGCAGATTTCGTGTTCCTAGAACCTTGGGTCGCGTTGCATCACACCATTGCTTGTGATCTATGTGCTCAAAGACGGAGTCCTACGGGGTTCGTTAGCCGTGGTGCAATTGTAGATAGATAGTAACTTTGGGTTTCAACTTACGTTAAGAACCATAGCAGCTTGTATGACACCTTTCACAGGCGGAATCTCACTATAGGATTCTTTCAAGGCTCGGCTCAGGTCGTCGGCCACTGCGATGTCGCAGTTCTTGATGACCACCCGGCAGCCTTGACTCTCCATCTCATCGACGAGGTCTCGAGAATCTGTTCGAGACGCTGCGCTGCGTGATAGGATAAGGATATTCTTCGCACCATGTGAGACGAACCATCTGAGCAAGGAACGGCCAATGCCCCCAAGACCACCTGCAAGCAGGTAAGACACATCTGACTTCAGTTTGACCGCCTTCTTTATAGGCAGAACAGGCACAAGTTCTTCCGCCCCTGTGCTAACGAGGATCTTGCCAGTGTGTTTCCCTTCCTGCAATGCCTGGAATGCTCGTACTACCTCGGAAATAGGATAGACATGTAGTGGCTGTACTGGGCGAACTTGTTTAGCCTCGAGCAAGCCCATGCATTTCCTCAAAGTACGGCGTACTACTCTGCTTTGGAGCTCGGCAACCTTGGCAACGTCAACAGCGATGAATGACATGCCGTTGTCGAATGATTTCATTTCCATCCTCTTTTTCCCTCGAATATCGTGCTTGCTGAGGTCGACAAGGCGACCGAGCGGAGCCATGATTTCACAAGAAGCATGGAGCAGTTCGCCGGTCAGAGTATTCAGCACAACGTCGACTCCGCAGCTCTTTGTTGCAGCCATAACTCCTGCTGCGAAGGAGGTATCGTTGGACGAGAACATGTGATCTTCCTGAATCCCATACACACTTCTGAGGAACTCGCGCTTCTCCTGCGTGCCGACTGTGACGAAGACCTCGGCACCAATGGACTGCGCGAGCATGATAGCTGCTTGTCCGACCCCACCAGCTGCGGAATGAATGAGGATTCTCTCGTCCTTCTCCAGGCGTGCTTTCTCGAGGATGCTGTAGTACGCCGTAACGAAGGCGATTGGGATTGAGGCGCCAGCTTCAAAGGACATATCGTCGGGTATCTTGGCCACCGACGTATAGTGCATGCGGACGATGTGCCCTAAGCGCCCATGTCCAGTGGAAAAACCACAGACGCGGTCCCCTACTTTCAAGTCATAAGGAATGAGGGAATTGTTGTCGGGTGCACCTCCCATAGAGCCAACTCGAGTAACAATACCGCTGCACTCGAAGCCAATTTGTGCATCATCAGCCTTGTTTATGCCGAAGACCTTTGCCTCGATTTCAACAATATCACCGTCTAGATGTTCCTCAACCTCGTCCTCGACAAAGGCGATGTTGTCAAGATCGCCTGGAGTTCTGATGTACAACCGCAGTGCACGATCCGATGATGCACCAAACGACTGGAGCTCAGGGTTGAAATGGCTCATGTTGCTGTTGGGCTGTGAGTCCATGGACTCTAGGGTGTCTGGAGTGACTCGGGGCAGGAGTAGCTCATCGTCACGAATTGCGACCTCAAAGTCGATAGTCGACTTCTCAGTTGTATAGTTGAAGGCCTCGGCAAAGTAGTCGGCGATGTGATCAATGCTGGAGTTTGACCAGGCAGGGTCCTTGCTGTCTAGATCCAACGCTGCGTATCTTTTGACAGTGTCTTCGAGACGACGTGTGCGTAGTAGACCAAGATGAAGGGCTCGATCGGGCAACGCTGACTTGACTGAAGCCCCTCGAGAAAGCCAGAAGCATCCTTTGGCATCGTTCAATAAGCGCTTGATGGCGTCGAAAGTTGGAGCGTCTATTCCGTCAAGAATGGGAGCTTCGATTTCAGCCAAGAGAATGGCTACGGTGCCATCTGGTACGAACTCATCTAGACTCGTCACAGATGGTTCAACGCCGATTTTCGATTGAATGGAACTTTGGAGACTTGCCAGCCAGTTCTGAGGAGGAGTTGTCGGACCGTGAACCAGGGTCACAGATGAGGGATAATCAGCTGGAGTAGTAGGCAGAGCTGTCGACGCGATGACACTGATAGCGTAGTTACGCTCATCCTCACAGTCATTGACGACCAGGTCAACTCCGGAGAAGCCAGTTCGTCCAAGAATATCAACCCACATGTTCACTGGCATGTTTGGACTGTGTCTCCGTTGGGGCTCTGTGCTAAGCCACCACCCTGGCAATGTCCCGAAGACGAGCTGTACATCTACAGCGTCTTGCGTTGTTTCGACCATGATGAGCTTTCCACCAGGCTTCAACAGTTTGTGCACGTTGGTCAGGGTGTGGGTCATATCCTTGGTGGCATGAAGAACCTGGCAAGCAATGATGAGATCGTAACTCTCCAGTTCAAAGCCTTGCTCCTCTGGATCGTTCTCAATATTCAGAGTTTTGAAAGTCATCAGGTGCGCCCAGGGTGCAAATTTGTCGTGGGCAGCCTCTAGAAATCCTGAAGAAACATCGGTAAAGTCGTAGCGAGAGAGACGAGGCTCGTGTACTCCATCATCACCGCTGCTCATAGCTTGCAATGTAGGACCAGTGGCCGAGCCCGTTCCGCCACCTATCTCGAGGACTCTGGGTCGCGGGCAAGCATGTGAGAAGGTCCTCACTATCTGTTCCACTTGATCGAATGAACGATTCATACGGAGCATGTTCTCATAGTACCTATAGAGGAGTTTCCCCTCCATCATAAGTTCCAAAGGGGTAATTTCTTTCCGCATGATGCCGAGGAGATTCTTGCCGATGCGGACCAACATCTCGCCATTGACGGAGGCGGCTGCGACTTGGTCCCAGAGTCGTTGCTTAATGCCCGGCTTAGCTCTGGCCCAAGTGGAGCTCCTGGGGGCAATCTCATTCTTTGTGGCGAGGTCCTGTTGATAAAGAAGCCACTCGTACATGACCTTGTGATGCCATTCAAGTTGGTCAATCTCTTCTTGTGCCAGGCTTTGCAAGATATCATAGATGAAGTAGGCTGAAGCGCGCTTCAGATCCTCCAAAAGAAGCACCTCTTGTTCAGAAATCTGACCCTGCAAGGACTGTTTGTACGCTTCACTTCCAATTATAGACATGTCATGAACCCATTCTGTCCGAAGGGCCAGGTTGCTGGTGGATTGCAAGTTGGAAGATGTGATACTGTTTCCTAACGCTTGATATCGCATGTTTGTGACCGCCAAAACAACAGGCAGTGTATCGTCTGTCGCATCGACGTCTGACACTACCATGGAAGCCTCGAAGCCTTTCGAGTCGGCATCAAGGAGTTTGTTTCTTGCAACAAATCTGTGTCCCAGAGAGGCACTAATATTCGCGGAAACATACATGCTCTGAATCGACCGAGGCACTGAGCCCCCCATGGCATTGGATTTTTCGGGAGTAATGACCGTGAAAGCGGCTTGTAAAACGGAGTCGAGCGTAATCGGATGAATGACGTGTTTGTTTTGGAATCCTTGGGGCATAGTTGAGGCAGAATCGGCCACGTGGAACGTGACGCTTGATCTCCCTTGACTGCGACGAATCTTGTCAAGATTTTGGAATGTCTTGCCGTATCGCAAGCTGACACTTTCGAGCTGTTCGAACAACTCGTTACTTTGAAGGTCTTCGCACTCAGGCTCAGAGTCAACATCAGTTGGCGGTGACAGAGCAAGACCCAATGCGTGACCATCTCGGGTTGTCTCTGTGTGAACACGAACAAGCCCTTTGCAACACTCAATCCAGTCGCCTTGTTGTGGAACAGCAAATATGGTGAAATCGCGACAATCGCCGCGGAGATTCTTGTCATCAACATCACTCAGGAATAAACGCAGCTCCAAGCCCTGAGGCGTGTCAGGAACAATCGCTGCATTGGAAATCTCAACATCGTGGATGAAGTATCCTTGGATGTGTTCCCGCTCATCCGAGAGCTGACGTAGACCTTCAATAACCATGGAGATCATGCCAGCAGCAGGATACACAATCTCGTTGTCCACAACATGGTCACGGACCCATGGAATCTCGGACAAACGGATATGGTGTATCCAGGATGGTGCTGATGGGTTGCATCCAGGGACCATCACACCGAGGAGATCATGAACTGCGTGCTTACGAAGACGGTAGTCCCGGTTTTGACGCGGCTCAAGCCACAGCGAGGTAGAGTGATTCCACGCATACGAAGGCAACCGAAGAATAGAAACGTTGTGTGCCCCCTTGGGGAAATTAACGGCCCTTAAGTCAACCCGGTAGCCCTGGTTGAGCAACATCACGGCAAGGCCTTGCATTGTCTGGATGGCATCAACTCCGCGAGTCAAGCACGATCCGTAGCCGATACCTTGATCTTTCAGACTTCCCGAAGCGGATAGACATTGACGAATGGGTCCGGCTAGTGCGCCGTGAGGACCAATTTCCACGACTATATCAATGTTCCTCGTTGCTTCCTGGGAGTCGGTGTCGGTTATTGATTCGCCAATGCACATGCAGTGAAAGGATTTCGCGAAGAGTACAGGTTGAACCATGTTCTTGACCCAATGCGCAGGACCTAGATCTTTGAACTCGGAGATCCAAGAGCCGGTGACTGGTGACGCAAACGCGACGCCGTTCAGGGTAGACCTCGTCTGCATGTTGGTTTCCAAGACTGCTTGATACTTGTCTGCGAGTCGATCCATGTGGTGAGAGTGGTAGGCAACAGGTACAACAAGCTTACGGGCGAAGACCTCGTTGATTTTGAAGAGAGCTTCCAGCTCTTCGACACCGGTTGTATCCCCTGACAGAGTGACGCTCGCTGGGCTGTTGACACAAGCAATAACGACTTTCCCAGACTTGATGCTATCCAGGTATGGCTGGACAGCTTCCGGACCAAGGCCAACGGCCATCATAGATCCAGATACGCTTTTATCAGCAACAAGATCTCTGGCCGTGATCAGGCCACGGAAATACGATGCTGCCATAGCACTGCGAAGATCCAAGGCTCCAGCCGCGAAAGCAGCCGATATCTCACCCGAGGAGTGACCAGTAACAGCTGTTGGCTTGATGTTCCACGACTCGAGAAGGACGACCAATGCGATCTGGAGTGCCACGCAGAGCGGAATGGAGAACTCTGTCTCATTGACGCGTGAGCTCTGCTTGTCACGACATAGTTCTTCCTTGAGGGACCACTTGCAGCCGATGGACTGAAGGTGATTGTCGGCCTTATCTAGACACTGGTCAAACACTGGGTATGCCCCCATGAGTTCACGCCCCATGGCAAACCACTGTGCGCCCTGCCCATTAAAGACGAACCCGAGTCTCGGCGCGGCGCGACTGAGCGCTGGCTTTAGTTCCTTGCTGCCCAGACTCTCGATAAGCTCTTCCATATCAACAGCCTGAGGTGTGACTGTCCACGAGAAGCGATCCCGTTTCTCGGTCAGTGTGTATGCGAGACTTTTCATTTCAGTATGTTGGCCTTTGTCTTGCAGGAACTCCTTGAGTCTAGACATCATTGTCTTTACACCGGCCTCGTCTCTTGCGCTGATTGGAAGAATGAACCGGTTCACCGTTGGCTTGTGGGATGACCCATTGACAGCGGAGTTATTAGCTTGAGATCCGTTGATAAGAGGTGTGTCAAGCCCGTTCGTAATGGAAGCGGATCCATTTAGTTCAGATCCGTTCAGATTTGGTTTGTTGATGGAAGGACCGTTGACGTATCCGTTGGCTCCGTTGAGATGGTACTCGGCTGCCTCCATGATCACATGAGAGTTGGTTCCTCCGTATCCAAAGCTATTAATCGAGGCACGCCGAGGTAAATGCACAGGCCATTGCTGCAACTGGGCTGCAACTCGAATCCCCAAATCAGCAAAGGGGATCTTCTCGCTCTCTTGAACAAAGTCGTAGTTTGGCGGGATCAAACCATGCTCAAGTGCCAATGCAACCTTGACGACTGCAGCCAGACCAGATGCAGCTTCGAGGTGGCCAATGTTAGACTTGACTGACCCGATTAGAAGAGGCTTGTCTGCTGGTCGACCTTTGGCAAGGACCTCGCCGATGGCACCAGCTTCGATGGAGTCACCAACCATGGTGCCTGTGCCGTGTGTCTCCACGTAGGCAGTGTCCAGAGGGTTGAGACCAGCCCGTTTATAGCAGGTGCGGATCAACTCCTCTTGGGCACTCTGAGAGGGAGACGTGATGGTTGGCGTTCTGCCGTCCTGATTTAGGGCGGTCTCCCTGATAACGGCACGGATCGGATCGCCATCGCGCAGAGCATCCTTCAAGGGTTTCAAGAGAAGAGCTGCGACTCCTTCACCACGCCCAAAACCTTCTGCTCTCTGATCGAAGCTATATGAGCGTCCTTGAGCTCCAGCCATACCCAATGTGGATAGAGCAATGAACATATCCGGATTGAGAATCAGGTTGACGCCACCTACAATGGACATGGTTGAGTCTCCTGTTCGAAGACTTTGGCACGCTAGGTGCAGAGCCGTCAACGAACTTGAACAGGCAGTATCTATCGTGGCACTGGCACCTTTGAGGTCGAAAAAGTGCGAGACACGATTCGAGGCCATGGCCCCTCCATTTCCGGTGAGATAGTAGCGAGGAAGTGACTCAGGCCGCCTCATCATAGAGTCATGATATTCCCTAACCCACAACGCAGCAAACACTGATGTTTGCGACCCTGCCAGCTGCGAGAGTGTGATACCTGCATCCTCCGAAGCCTCGAAGACTGTTTCTAGCTGAAGACGTGTCTGCGGATCCATACTTGCTGCCACTTCGGCAGACAAGTTGAAGAAGGACGCATCAAAAAGGGACACATCCTCTTTCAAAAAGTGTCCGCCCCAAACATTTGACTATAACATAACGGAGTGTCAGTACATGTGCGTGGATGTCCCATCGTCTTTCCACTTACACTTCCAATCTTTGATGGCTCGGGATGTTGGAACGAGGCGGCATTAAAGCGGTCCTCTGGGATCTCGGACCAAGCTCCGCGGCTCTCAGACACGAGCTCCCAGAACTTTTCAGGGCTAGTTGCGTCGCCTGGAAAACGGCAGCCCAGGCCTATGATAGCGATGGGCGTTGTGGCAGGAGTGCTTGCATGGCCGTTCATCATGTCGACATCGTCTACTGCAGATGCGGTAGGATACGACGATTCATTCAAGCCATTGATTGGGACTCCAGCGTCCTCATCGGTCCCGTTTGACATGATTATCTTCAGTGTTAGCTTTGCCTATAATATTAGTCTTGATAAACACGAAAGATTAAGTAGCTCTTGACAAGACTGAAGGCAAATTAGTCCTTTTCTTTTTCTCCTCTCTCAAAGATGGGCCTACGCTTCCTACCATATTGACAATAGAAACAATCAAGGGATCTTGGAATTCCCATTTGCCAATCGGCTTTAGACCACTCCCAAACAACCGACTCAACTGTAGAGCTTCTAGGCGTCTAGGATAGTGTGGATCATGAATCCGGCTGATATCGCGTGTAAATCCTTGGGCCCGGGTAGTCGGGCCGTCTGACTGATATGACCTGGTGCCTGCCTACCCTATAAAGTGCCAAATCATATCTTCCAAGGTTTGGAGGCTAATACAATAACAACAACCAGGCTCCGAGACTACCTTGTCTATCTTTTAACCCGAACCCAAACAAACAACCTGGAATAAATACCGTACCGCCAAGATGGATGACATGATCGAGATCCCCCTCAGCCCTATTGACCATGCAGCACCCCGCCATTACTGCGCGTTTCGTTTCTATTTACCCCTCAAGCCGGGAGTTACTCCCGAGTCTGCTTTCAAAGTCCTTCACGAGGGACTTCACCGGACCTTTGCTCAGCTGCCGTGGCTTTCGGGCCAGACCTGGGATCAGGATCCTAATGCCAAAGACTACCGACCTGGGCAGCTTGTCATTCGACATCGTGATGTCAATCTCGACGGGCCGTGGCCAAGCCAACTCGACTTCCACCAGCTTGACTCTGATGTGACCTTTGACGAGCTACGAGACGAGGGTTTCCCCACAGATGCCCTGCCTGAGTCTCAGCCTGAATGGATTAGTTTCCCGCCTGATGTTGGCAAGGGCCCAGACGTTTTCAAAGCTCAGGCGTGCTTTATTCCTGGCGGCTGTATTCTTCTGGCGGGGCCTCAGCATCTCATTTGCGATGGGACGGCAGCCATATCCATTGTCAACCTGTGGGCGGAGCATTGCCGTGCTCTACAGCTGCAGTCTGACGTGTCGGTTCTTGCCCCTCTACCAGCTTCCTCAGATAGGAGTCTATTAGCCGATGCTTGCAAAACATACGGCTCGAAGGATTCTCCCGACTCTGCAGCTTGGCGGTTGTTTGGTCGTTCTGGACCGCCACCTCCAGTATCTGAGACAGATGATAATCATGCACCACCGGCTCCATTGACAGAGGTGCCCATGAGGTCTGTTATCTTCTACATTCCTGCAGATCGCCTTACTCTTCTCTACCAGAACAGTATCGACGCTGGTAGTTCTGGTGTTTCAACCATAGATGCTCTAAGTGCCCTGATATGGACCAGTGCCCTCAAAGCTCGACGAAATGTCGCCCTTCAAGACCCACACAACAAGTCTGAAATCCAGAATGAGGGGGCATGGGCAGCGGTAGCTATCATGTTCGACGGCCGGGGACAACTTGACTCAGACTTGCTCTTATCAGGGTATCTTGGCAACATGACATGTGTCAATCTTGGTATTATGCCTTTGGCGGAGCTGACGAGTCATGAAACAAGCTTGGCGTCAATCGCACGTGTTATCCGCGAGGGGGCTGCGGGCGTAAACCCCAAGTCTCTGATGGATGCTTACGCACTCGCTGATACTTTGCCTGACTTCAACCGGCTGAAGTATGCAGATATGCCTCTCGACGGCACAGCGCTTCAGATCTCTCCGCTACTGTCTCTACCGGCATCTGGCCTCGATTTTGGGGGGCAACTCTTTGGTAACGGTGGGTGTCCTGAGGCCCTGCGCCCACCTATGGACTGGTTCAACCGATCGTCGAGGACGTGTTTCATTTTGCCTAAACTTTCTGGTGGCGGTGTCGAAATGGTTCTTAACCTGTTTGATCAGGAGATGGACATGTTACTGCAGGATCCAAAGTTCCTTAAATATGCGGTGTATCTCGCAGATTGACCCCGCCCGCGGTTGCAGATGCATGTCAGACAACCTGCATTATAGTTTAGGGGTTCTTGTAGAAATCCAAGGAGTGGGTATAAATATGTTTTCTTTAGAACGATATCACATTTATTACATGTCTAGAGGGGTTGGTGCAGTGAGATATAGCACGCTCCTACTATACATGTTCCTTGCGCAATAGCTTCGGCTCTTTGAGGTGAATGGGCTCTGACCAATTATAGGTCAGGTCTATCGATATCTAACGAGGCCCGCATATACTACCCCATAGATCAAGCCAATAGCGGCATCTTACCTTGGACTCAGCTAATGGACAAGGTATCTCTGACCAGGATGCCAATCCCGTCAGCACGGTCGCGGGTCCAATGCCGGGAAAACAGGTCCACTGCGGCTAGCATAGCATTGGCATATGTACTTTGGTATGGACACCATCCCATCATGATCTTCTTTTCCTTCTTGTGTCGAATGTTTGCGGTATCTTGGCTTCCCTGCATAGCTCGACTTATTTCCGCTAAACGTACATCCGGCCCGGCACTCCTAGTTTACACAGAGAAGGCTGCATGGACTCTAGGCTATTAATGAATGGCTAAAATCGTAGCGAAGACCTCAGTTACATGACTTGAAAAGGTTGCCGTTCTCTAAGTCGATCCCAGTCAAATCAGACCACTGCCATCCTTGGCACGCGTAGACCTGACATCAGGCTTTATCAAATGCATCAAGGGTGCGGAGGATTATGATCCTGGACCGGCAAGTGGCGTGCTTGGCAATAGATGTACTCGGCATCGGCTTGGAGCTCCGGAGACGAGGTCTGAGGATTGTTCGTCAAGTCATAACTGTATATGCCGACGAGATACTGTCATAGGACTTTTATAGTTGAGAGTGCTCCGTGACCTAGATATTGAAAGTTTGAAACTCAGCGTTGCCATCGTTGTTCGTATCCCTTGCGAATACGTCCATACTTCCTATTTTCTCATCTCAATTAATCTTCAAGTCCCGTGAATTCAACTTCACTTCCCTAAACATGAATGGCTCCCGACCCAGCCAACCAGGGGCACCTGTTCCTATCGCCATTGTTGGCATGGGATGCAGACTTCCAGGTGGTGCCGATGATCCGGAAAGTCTCTGGAAGCTCGTGTCTGAAGGTCGAAGTGCCTGGAGCAAGGTACCAGCAGATCGTTGGAATGAAGAATCCTTCTATCACCCAGGCACCAGCGTACACGAAGCAGTTAACCATCGAGGTGGTCACTTTCTACAAAAGGATCCAGGGCTATGGTAAGCAAGGCTGATGATTTCCTCAACAGTTCCACCACATGGACTTCACAGACTAATGTTGAGGTTTGTGGCCCAGGGATGCCAACTTCTTTGGCGTGGCATCAGCAGAAGCAAAGGCTCTCGACCCTCAAGGTAGAATTCTCCTTGAAACCTCATATGAAGCTCTAGAGAATGCCGGCATGTCTCTGGAAGCTATCAGAGGCTCCAATGCCGCTGTGTATGTGGCTCTTTTCAGTCAAGATTGGGAGACAATGTTGCTGAAAGACACTCATGAGCTGGCAAAACACCACTTGCTTGGGACAACCAAGTCTCTCATCGCCAATCGAGTGTCCTACTTCCTTGACGTAAGAGGGCCCTCATTAACTCTAGATACGGCATGTTCAGGAGGTTTAGTTGCACTCCATCTTGCCTGCCAGGCGCTGAGAACAGGCGAGAGCAATCTTGCCTTGGCATGCGGCACCAACTTGATACTTACTCCAGACATCATGTTTGGAGAAACCTTCCTCAAGTAAATGCCCAAACTCTCACCTACAGACATTTCTAATCTGAGTGTCTACTAGTATGCTCAACGATGACGGGAAAAGCTATTCCTTTGACGAACGTGGCGATGGGTACGGAAGAGGAGAAGGTGTCGCGACACTTGTTCTGAAGCGTTTGGACGACGCCATTGCTGACGGTGACCCAATCCGAGCTATCATTCGGAACTCGGGCATTAACCATGATGGCAAGACCAATGGCATCTCGTACCCTAGCCCAGAGGCTCAACAAGACCTTGCAGAGCTTGTCTACGCAGAGGCAGGTCTAGACCCTCGTGAGACAGATTATGTAGAGGCCCACGGAACTGGCACTCAGGCAGGTGACAAGGTTGAGATGACGGCGATTCGAAATGTCTTTTGCCAGAACAGAACCTCGGAGCTTCTGCTAGGCTCGGTCAAGGCCAGCGTGGGTCACACAGAGTCCACGAGTGGTATTGCAGCCGTCATCAAAACGGTCTTGATGCTTGAGAAAGGCTTCATCCCATCGCTACCCAGCCTGGTGGAGGTCAAGTCAAGTATCAGGCATCTTGTCAAGTATCCCGTGAGGGTAAGAAAAACCTCGGACCCATGCATACATCATAGCCGTCTTGTGGATACTAACTCGTGTCTCGCATAGATTCCAAAGGCCCTGGAACCGTGGGAGCCCACGCTTCGTAAAGACGGTTCTTTCTTGCGTCGCGCATCGGTTCAGAATTTCGGCTTTGGAGGGACCAACGGCCATGTCATTTTGGAATCAGCCAGTGGTAGCCACTTTTTGAATGGACGAGGAGTGAACGGTCACCAAGCCAATGGTCACGACATGAACGGCACACAGTCCGACAGCATCCAAAACAATGGAACCCCACATAACGAGGAGACAAAGTCCTCATCACCGCAGCTATTCGTCTTCACGGCCAAAGCAAAGAGCTCTCTGAGTTCTGGTGTAAAGGAACTTCAGCAATGGATTACCGATCGCAAAGAGAATGTCGACCTCCAAGCTCTTGCCTGGACACTGGGGTGCCGACGCAGCTTAATGGCCTGGCGATCAACATGTGTGGCATCACGAACGGAGGATCTCCTCACATCCATGACAAACCTTGGATCCGTCAGAGCTTCCCTATCAAGACCTCAGCCCATCGTCTTTCTGTTCACTGGCCAGGGAGCACAATGGCATGCCATGGGCCGAGAGCTTCTGGAGACAAACAGTGCCTTCCGGGACTCCATTGTTCGATCAGATCAAATCCTTCAGTCCCTCGGAATGACCTGGAGTCTCGTGGAGGAGCTTCTAAAAGATAAAAGCGCCTCAAAGATGGACCAGAGTGAGGTAGCCCAGCCGGCCAGCACCGCAGTCCAAGTTGCCTTGGTTGATCTGCTCAGAAAGCAGCGAATTGTGCCACAAGCGGTGCTGGGACACTCGAGCGGAGAGATCGCAGCTGCATACGCTGCTGGTGCTATCACGCAGGAGGATGTTATGCAAATCACGCTGCGAAGAAGTCAGATCTCGCAATGGGTCAAAGACTCTGTGCCATCGCCTGGAGCTATGATGGCTGTTGGTCTTGGTGAGCCTGAGGTGCTACCCTACCTAGAGCGGGCTAATAAGGAGCTTCGCGACGTACGTTATGTTTTAATTTCCGTTCAATTTCTGTCATTCTTGATACGAGCTGTGCTAACAAAGGATCGTATTTACAGGTTGCCTTGGCGTCAATTGCTTGCATTAACAGCCCCCTCAGCACAACCATCACCGGCGATCGAAAGGCAGTCGAGCTTGTCCAAAAGCTCTTGGAGAAAGACGGCGTTTTCAACAGGCTTCTACGTGTTGATACTGCCTATCACAGCCACCATATGAGCATCATCGCGCCTCGCTATGGGGAAGAACTTGGAAACAGTAAGAAACAGGAACACACCGTCTCATTCAGTGGACAACGATTACTAACGTCTGGTTTTCAGTCCCAGGTAGTGCCCTTTCCACGGGCGGCGTCCGCTTCTTCTCCTCCGCGACGACTCAAGAAAAGTCTTCTGGTTTCGGCTCTAACTACTGGGTCGAAAACCTGGTATCACAAGTGCGCTTTAGCGAGGGGCTCGAGACCCTTTGCCTGGCCCTTGCAGAAGAGAACCAAAAAACAGGTGGCGGCGCCATCACGCCGTTGTTTATCGAGGTTGGGCCACATGCCGCCCTCAAGGGCCCCTTCACGCAGACGATGAAGGCACTCAGTTTGACCGACTTTGACTATCAATACACATCCGTGCTGGTTCGCGGGCAAGATGCTCGTAACTCCGTCCTCGCCGCGGCAGGCAAAGCTCTTGAGCTAGGATGCCCTATAGACATTGCTGCTGCTAACTCTTACGGTGCCCTGGACACACAACCATCCAAGGTCTTGACAACTCTACCGCCGTACTCTTGGGACCTTTCCACTCGTTTCTGGCACGAGTCAAGGCTCAGTGCGTCATACCGGTTTCGCCAACACCCATACCATGACATCTTGGGTTTACGTGTGGTTTCAGGCAACTCCATCAACCCAGCGTGGCGCCAAATCTTGGGTGTTGACAGACAGCCATGGCTAAGAGATCATGTTGTTGATGGTTTCAAGATCTTTCCTGGATCTGGTTATGTATGCATGGCAATTGAGGCGGTCTTGCAACTTGCCAGTGATGTACCATCTGGACAGACGAACCTCATTGAGGCTCCATATCAAGTCAAAATACAGGATGTGCACTTCATCAAGGCTCTCGTGGTACCAGATAGTCCCGAAACAGTTGAGATCCAGCTTCTTCTGACTGGTGGAGGTGATATTTTCACCTCGCGAGACTTCTCTGTCGTGTCCATCTCGCCAAGCGGCCAATGGGCTGAGCACTGTCGTGGTTCCGTCTCCTTGATCTCTGGGAATGACGCTAATGCCAACACCGTCGAAGGAACACGCGAGTTGGGTATCGCCGCCTCTGCTAGAGCTGAATGGCTCCAGAAGATCCGAGATTCATGCCCAGATACATTCGATCATGATGCAATCTACGCTGAGATGAAGACGAACGGCAATTTGTATGGTCCCATGTTTGCAGATATACAGACCATCAAGCTTGGAGATCGGCGAGCCGTCGCAACAGTGGAAATCCCAGATGTCAACAGTCAGATGCCGGGTCAGCATATGTACCCGCATTTGATCCATCCCTCAACCTTGGACGCTATCACACATGCCATAATCCCTGTGGACTCACAATCCCGCAAGTCAGGATCCGTGATGCCAACTTCCATTAGCGAACTGACCGTCTCATCTGCCATGCCAAGTCAGCCTGGTCGCCTAGTTGACGTCGTGATTGAGTCGACATCACCCAGTGCTACCAAGATTGAGGTAGTACCGAGGGACAACGGCGAAGCTGCCTCTCAGCCCTTGGTCTCGATATCTGGACTCAGAACAGTAGCTATTGGAGAGGGACTACGCTCTGAGGACCCGGACAGCAGATTCAAGAGGCCTTTGCACATAGAATGGGAGGAGGATGCCGATTTCTTCTCGGCTGGTGCTGGAGGACTCAAGTACCAGCAGGAATTGGAGCAACACGTCTCAAGCTACCTATCACGCTACTCTCTTAAGAAACCGGCTTTGAGAATACTTGAGTCAACAAACGCATCGACCACCAACGTCAGCGCCGCTGTACTAGGATCCAAGAGGTCGTCAACAGTGTCATACGATATATGTGCCCTATCATCCGACGCCATTGAGGAGTTGAAGTCATCCTTCGAAGTCGCGAATGTCACATTAACTGAATCAACTAGATTCCAAGTCCTGGACCTTAGTCGGGATCACCCATCAGATGGAAATCAACAACCACTTAACGAGTCCTATGACGTTGTCATTGTCAACTGCGATGCCACGAGCGACGTAGCACAGATTCTAGGCAATGTCCGGAAGCTCCTCCGACCAGGTGGTGCTCTTCTCCTCGTCGGGCGAGGTAAGGCGCCAGATGAACTGCGGCAGCGGCTCAACGGGAATTTTTTTAGTGCACCGGAGCCGGCAACTGTCGGTTTGGATTCTCAACTCCAAAGCACCGAATCATTCTACTGTGTCGTCTCCATCGCGCTCGCTTCTCCAAAGGGGGCAAGTGTACCACTGTCCATCAAGATCATCCCGGATCTTCACGGCAAGCTTCGTGATTTCGCCGGGCAACTTTCGGACGTTATATCCAACGATACTGCATTGAAAGACATCACTTCGGCTACAGTCTCGTCCTCTGCGTCATGGTTGCCAGAAGGCCCGATCGACCCAGCGACTACCTACATCATCCTTGATGAAGGTACTTCCCCGCTACTCCTAGAACCTTCATCTTCAACCTTTGGCGAAATCAGATCACTCGCACTCGCTGCAAAGTCAATCCTTTGGATCAGCTTGAGGTCTGATGGCAAGAACTCGGAGTCAGAGAGTGATATGCTTATGGCTACTGGTTTCACCCGTGTCATTCGGAAAGAGAGCGAAGGTCTAAAGCTTGTCACGTTGACAATGAAACAAGACTTACCAGACCACTCCGCTGCTCTTCAAGCCATAAGTGGTATCCTAAAAACTTCATTCGTTGAGCAAAGAGACCGCATCTGCGAACTGGAATACCAATACAACAACAATGCTGTAGTGGTTCCAAGGTTAAGGGTTGCTCCCCACTACGAGCGATGGTCTCAAGGTAAGGCAGCCCAGCATGGAGATGGAGCTGTTACAGAGGAAATTGCCCTTACTCCAGAACGACCTCTAAAGCTAGAAGTTGAAGTTCCAGGTCTTCTCAGCAGTATGCGCTTCATCGATGACGCACCAAGAGCACCACTTGGAGTTGATGAGGTCGAGGTTCAAGCTAAATCTTATGGTGTGAACTCCAATGGCGTGGAGATGGCTATGGGTCACATTGGTCAAGACCAAACCGATGGCTCAACTTGGGTATCAGAATGGGCTGGGGTGATAACTACCGTCGGTACTGGTCTCAGCGACAAATGGAAGGTTGGAGACCAAGTATGCGGTCTTGGTGGCGCGTATTGCGAGCCTTACGCCAACAGCCCTAGGATCAAGGGATCGGATCTCGAGCTCATGAGACGTTTGCCTCCGTCTATGTCGTTTTCCGATGCAAGTGCCACATTGCTTGCACACACGACAGCTTGGCTTGCCTTGAACGACGTTGCCAAGCTCACGCAAGGGCAGACTGTCCTAGTACACTCTGCAGAGACCGCAACAGGACAGGCTGCTGTCAGAATTGCCCAGCTGCTTGGTGCCACCGTTTTTGCTACGGTGAAAAATGCTCAAGCCAAAGAGCTAGTCGTGGGGACTCTTGGTGTTGAAGAGGGCAAAGTGTACTCGAGTCAACACACAAACTACAAACAAGGTGTGTTGCGCCAGACTGCCGGTCAAGGAGTGGACGTCATTCTGAATTCACTCGACGACTCCCATCTTCAAGATTCTTGGGACAGTCTTGCTCCTTTCGGGACATTTTTTGATCTACGCGAAGGACACAAGTCGTCTATCCAAGCACCTGCTGGGAAGAATGCCAGTTTTTCCTCGCTCGGACTTGGTCTATTGATCCGCCAGCGACCTGAAATTGTCAGCAAGGCTATGGACAAAGTGATTGATCTCATTAATGACAACAAGATTAGCCCTATCCACTCCACTCAGAGCCTACCTATCAGTCAGATAGAGACGGCATTCAGGCTTGTTTCCAAGGGTCAAATGACTGGCAAAGTGGTTCTGGAAGTCAACGATGGTGCTATTGTCCGGGCAACTGTGCCCAAGCCATCAGAGCTCACTATCATGGCCGATGCCACATATGTGGTTCCTGGAGGCTTAGGCTCTCTGGGAGAAAAGATTTGTGTTTGGTTGGCGGCCCATGGAGCGAAGCACATTGTGGCTCTCAGTCGAAGCGGCACAACGAGAAACCCCCAAGATCTCGTTACTCTTGAGGCAGAACTCGAAAGACGCGGTGCCAAGTTGTATACCCATGCATGCGATGTCACGGATGAGGCTCGCGTTGGCCAAGTGGCAGCTTGGTGCGCTGCCTCTTTTGTGGACAAGGTACTTGAGAACATGACTGGTCAGAACTTTAATATGGGTGTTCGGCCGAAGCGAGATGGAACAATCAACATCTACAATGCTTTTGCAAACGATCAACTCGAGCAAGTCGTTCTTCTGTCGTCGGCAGCGGGTGTTTTGGGCAGCAAAGGCCAGACACACTATAACACCGGAAATGCATTTCAGGAGGGCTTTGGCTTGCAGAAGGTTGCTGAGCAGGCCGCTTCGGGTCACAAGACACACTTTACCGTCATTCAACCTGCTTTAATTACAGGGTCTGATGCTGATGTGACGGGTGCACACCGAAAGAAGATGTTCCACCGTCAAGGAGGTGTCATGGTTACTTTCGACGAGGTCCTTGGCCTCATCGAGTACTCCATGGGCGAGCAAGCACGCCGGGATGGCTACACGCAGTTGATAATGGGTGTTGACCCCAGCGTGATCCCTGACGATGGGACATTCAATCTCAGGTTCATGAACGACATTATCCAGCCCGAGACTGGTATCGACGCAGCCGCAGACGAAACTGGCGCACCTCGTGCCGTCGGGACTGCAAGTGTCGGGCAAAAGCTACTCGCCGTGGCTGGTAACCAAGAGCAGATGCACAAGGTAGTCGCTGAAGCTATCGCCAACAGGATCTGTGAGCTTGTTGCCATCAGTGGTGACGATCTTGGGACAAGCATTCCACTTGTAGAGGTTGGTGTCGACTCACTCGTGGCCATTGAGCTCAAGAATTGGATTGTGCGTGAGTTGGAGGCTCCTCTTCAAACAGCTCAAATCTTGGACGCGCCAAGCATAACATCGTTGGCTGTCATTGTCGTGGAGAAGTCTACTATTGCGAACAAACAGGCCGATGGAGGCGAGGTCAACGGCGTGAACGGTGATGCACAAAACGCTGTTGGTCATGACGGTGCTCAAGGCACTGATGATCGCCTTGCTGAAGCCGCACCTACTCATGGCCACGAATGTTGCGCTGCATCAAGAGAGCTGCCGGTCATGCCTCTTCTTGGCTTGGACACGATCTGTGATCTCTACTACAAGGCAATCGAACACCTCATGACTCCAGAACAACGTACACACCTCCTCGATCAATTCAACCAACTGAAGCAACCGGGTGGGCTAGGCCGCAAGCTTCACGCCCGATTAACGGAGCGCTTCCAGGATCCCACCATCGACAACTGGCTGTTCGAGCCTGCAAACGAGCAGGTCTATACTGGGCGCAACTACCCACTCTCTCCCTGGGGTGGTATGGCTGGCCCTGATGCTTTCAGCAAGGTTCCCCATGGCCAAGCTGAGAGAGCAGCCATCGTTTCACTGTCGGCTCTCGAATTCAAGCGCAATCTAGAGGCGGGTACCATGGAACCAACTGTGATCGGCGGTCGACCGCAGTGCACATACATGCACGGTTGGCTTTTCAACACCTATAGAGAGCCCGTGGATGGTGTGGACCGGATGCAGAAAATGCCCACAAGTGAGTATATCGCAGTCCTTAGGAAGGGTCACATGTTCAGAGTAGACCCTGTGGATGCCAGCGGAGAGTTCATTCCGTTCGCGAAACTCGAAGCTGCCTTCCAGGCCATCATTAACAAGGATGTGGGCAACCATGCCTGGGAAAGTATTCTCACTGCTGATGATCGAAACTCGTGGGCCAGGGTAAGTATGCAGCACACTAGGTCGATTTGCATGCAGTTTTACTAATAGGATCTATAGATTCGACAGTCAGCCATAGAGGCTCATCCAGACAACAAGCTCTATCTTGACATGGTTCAAGGAGCAGCGTTCCTTATTTGTCTTGATGAAGCCGCTCCTACCAACAGTGAGGAAAGGATGGACTCCATGTTGCTCAATAAGGGGCTTAATCGTTGGTACGACAAGGGCCTTAAACTAATCATCTGCTCCAACGGCGTATCAGGAATGCACGTTGATCACAGCATGATCGATGGCACGACAATCCGGGAGATGTATGAGGCACGGACTGAGGCTATCGAGTCGTACCAGCGCGACGACACGAACCAGACCGCCAATGATGAAGCCGTGCAATTGGAGCAGTACACATTCCATACGTCGCCCGACATGTTGGACCGCATCGGGCATATCCGCGAGCGCTACGTCACAGAAACCTCTACCATTGGCTTCACGAAGTGGACATGTGAACGCTTTGGCCAAGACTACTTCCAATCCATCCGCATGCCCGCCAAGGGTATTTACGAGACCATGGTCCAGCTTGGTTCCAAGTACTACCTTGGCAGAAACGAGCCCTGCTGGTCTGCCATATCAATGGGTCACTACCACAAGGGACGCATCGACATCATCCAGACATATACGAGGGAAATGCAGAGCTTTTGCAATGTTGTCGACGATGCCGATGTTGAACCCTCTGTCAAGCTGGCGTTACTCAAGGACGCCGCAAGGAGTCACGGGCCTAACATCCAGAGAGCTATGCAGGGCAAGGGCTACGAGCGGCAGCTGGTGGCGCTAGAAACTCAGCTACGCGAAGGAGAAGAAAAGCCTTCCATCTACAGCGATCCAGTATACCAGGCCATGCGACCGCATTGGGTCATGACAGGGTCGACTGATATTGGAAGTGCTGGAGGTGGTGAGTTTGGTTTCATCCTTCGTCACCCGGATTCTATCTGGCTGCAATACCTCATTGAGCCGGAAAAGGCGTACTTTATCATCGTGATGAACAAAAAAGACAAAGATCATTTTGTTGAATGTATGGAGAAGGCAGCGGCAGTGGTACAGGAGTTGTTGGATATTGAGGCCAAGAGCTGAGGTGATGGGTGGGCTTACTACTATTATGTTATTC
Source organism: Fusarium sarcochroum (assembly GCA_013266185.1). Lineage (NCBI taxonomy): Eukaryota > Fungi > Ascomycota > Sordariomycetes > Hypocreales > Nectriaceae > Fusarium > Fusarium sarcochroum. The sequence continues at coordinate 25,758 of JABEXW010000925.1, forward strand.
CTTGTGTACTTTGCGCCGCTGATTCTATTTTCGTTTTCTTCTTCTCTCAATGTTATTTCCGTTCTTCTCTCCCAAGCCTTCAAAGTCACTTAGTCTATTAAGATGAGATTTGCTGGCCTGATATTGCCAAGTGTTTTTGTGTCGCTTCGGCGGGCTCTTGCTGACCATCCAGCACCGAGAGCAGTCTAATGAGAAGCTCCTAAACAGCTGCAGTTGACTGAACAAACCTGCCCTTGCTGCTGTGTTTGAGTATGCCGCTGCCACTTCTCGGGACTTCCAGCTAGCTAAGCACAGATATGCATCAACACAAAATTGCCTTGCTCGAATCGTCTATTGCATTTGTTCGAACGTACAGCCCTGGAGGTCAGGTCGAAATGTGCTGGATCGTTTATCGTGATACATTCAATCCGTTTTATATTCTATAATGTTCCATATAGTCCTTGCGCTTTAGAACATTCACACTCCACTTGGTCTTTTCTTGTTCCAGCTCGTTTTCGTCAACGAGCAATCTTGTAAGACTTTTGCGATATAATCGACTCTGCACCTCACCAGCTGATTTCTTAGACTGCAGCTTTACCTTCTTTCTCTAATACTCTCTATCACCTTGTAATAACAGGGTGTTACGCAGTCCCAAGGTAATTGCTAATGTATTTAGGCTAGAGCTTACGAGTTCTGTCTATAACTGAATACGTCAGGAATGCATATAGCTCTAGCTCGAGGTTACTAATAGCGTGTTCTCCGCTAATTGTAAAGTCTGGCACTGTAAGCAGTCTTGTATTAGGCTAACATAAGACGCTAATACATGATGCATAATGTCCTAAAGCAACCCCTGGCGTGGCATAGACAGACTTCGATAGTTATGATATGACTTTATTATGGTCACCCCTGCCTTTCCTTAACGCGCCTTCTAGGGCTTAGGTGCATACTAAACATCGCCGGGTATTTTGCCCCATATGTGACTACCCAAGATATCTTGCGATAAACAAGTAGCGCCACTCATTTGGGAAGGTTTGGCGAAAAGCGGGATCGTCGGGCCGAGGAAAATCGGCTCTGTCTCTTATGCGCTTTATCGTTTGAAAGATCTGACGGCACTCGACATAAAGCCTGCATTGGTGAGTTCTGCCTAAAGTCGTCAACAGGTATCATCCCCATGCTGCTGCATAATTCCCCGCACGAATGGGACTTATGTCAGAAAAGATAATGCCTGTTCCGGGAGGATTTTGTAAGCACAGATCGCCTTGGATAAAGTAGGGCACCTAGTGGACTTGGTCGTATGGCTTCCACAACGGGCCTGTCAGCAGTCTGGAGGCTTGTACAAAACGAGCGAACCTATCAGTCTGTCCTTGCACTGATTCATTTCTGTTCAGAGCAGAAGTGTACTTCCATCCAAGTGCCACATGATTTGAGTGATCACCTATCTATTTGGTTGACGTCAAACAAACTAGTCGAAGACTTCTCAAGGCAAAGGCTTGCCTTGGTTCCTCAGCCAGCTCGTGCGCTCTGCCATTTTCAAATGCGCCATGATGGATACCATAGTACCTCGACTTCGGGAGCTCCTGCTCCAACTCACAATAGCAGTGTCTATCACCAGCGTCACGTATTTCTTCTATCGCTGGTATACAGTTCGCATGAGGTTCAGGAAATTGAAGGCAATGGGACTGGTAAGCAAATTCTCCATAACCCTGTATCTTGGTTATTTATCAGCGCATATCTGACCGACGAGGATCGCTACTGCAGCCCATGATGCCACATTCCTTGCTCTGGGGTCACTTGGGAAAGCTCTTCGAGCTCTTCGTCAATCCCAAAGATATGCCCGATGACATGGCCATCAATTATTTCCAGTGGCATATCGTCAAAGACTGGAAACGTCATTTCCCTGAAGAAGAACATTGTCCCCACGTCATATATATAGACTGGTGGCCGTTGTCTATGAGTTACGTGCTTGTCACAGACCCTGCGGTGGCATCGCAGTACCTTCAGACCCACTCGGCACCAAAGATCATTGCTGAAAAGAACTTTGTGTATGCTTTCACTCGCAATCTGGACCTCATCTCCATGGACGGCGATCAATGGAAGGAATGGCGATCCAAGGCCAACCCGTGTTTCAGCGCCCGGAACATCCTTGCGCAACTCCCTGACATGCTAGACGAGATGCAAATCTTCCTCGGACTGATCAAGAACAAGGCCGGCAAAGACGGTACCTGGGGCAAAGTCTTTCAGCTGGAAGGTTTAGCCATGGACCTGACATTCGACGTAGTGTGCCGAACTACCGTCGGGGCCAGCTTTGGCGCACAGGGGCGAAAGGATGGTCAGTGGGGTATCAGGGAAGCCATTGATGACATTGCTGAACTCTTCATCTTTGACGTCAACATGTTCTCCGTTTGGTCTTACATCAGCCCCATAAGAAACTACCGTCTCTGGAGGGGGAGGCGCATCATTGATAACACTCTGATGACCTTCATCGAGGAAGAAGTCAAACACTCCAAACGCGAAGAATCCAGGCCTCACAAGACAATCCTCGAAGCGGCTTTGAAAGACTACAAACAGTCTGCACAACAACCGAAGCTCAAGGGTCGCTATCTCGAGACCATTCTAGGTCAGTTAAAGGGCTTTATCTTCGGTGGGCACGACACCACCGCGACGAGCCTATGCTGGGCCATACATATGCTTCAAAAGCACCCAGAGGCGCTGGAGAAGTTACGAGCTGAGCACGATGCTGTCTTTGGCTCCGATCCCCGGACAGCCACTCAAAAACTGCATCAGGACCCGGCGTTGATAAACTCTCTTCCGTACACTACCGGCGTGGTCAAGGAAACACTGAGACTCTATCCCAGCATCGTCACCTCCCGCAAGGGCAGCAAAGACTTGAACCTTGTCAACGTTCCTGGCTACTCAGGCTTGTCTTTTCCTACCGAGGGCATGATGCTTTGGGACGGCGCGCAGGCCATACAGATGCGAGATGACCTGTGGGCGCGAGCGACCGAGTTCGTACCTGAGCGCTGGTCCGCCAAAGCCGGCGACCCGCTCTACCCTCCGAAAGACGGGTTGCACACCTTTTCTGTCGGCCCGAGGAACTGTATCGCCAAGGACTTTGCCCTGACGGAGATGAAGCTGGGGCTGGTTATACTGTCGAGGGAGTTGGAATTTGCTGAGCCATGGGACGAGTGGGATAGGCAGCAGGGGAAGGTTAAAGGTGTCAAGGGGATGATCCGTGAGTATGAGGGTGATAGACTGTACCAGATTCGGACGCCGACGGTTCCACGTCTGAAGGACGGCATGCCTGTGAAGGTGCGTCTGAGGAAGTAGATAAGAAACGTCAGTGGTATGTTAACTGGAAATAAACAAACCGACTGTCTTTGCCACTGGATATTCCTCTTGCCCTGTTGAGCTTGGGGAAGCTTCTGGCTTTAAGACATATATATAACTAGTGTCCGAACCCCTCTTCCAAGAGCGAATGCGTTGATTGATGCTGTCTAGTGATGGCAAAAGGCGATGACTACTTTTAATCCATCATTATCAGTGTCTTCATAACAGTCACTGGCTGTGGGGCTTAAGAACACATGATGACCCTTGTTACGATGCGGCTGTTGAACCAAACTTATTTTCGGCACGGAGGACGAATGACCCCACTTAGGTCCCCGCGCTAATGCAGGCACTTCGATAAACGAGAGCCGCTTAACCACTTAGGGATGGCGGAAGACTGTCCATACAGCCGATTGGCTTTCTGCTAATTCCGACTCCATAAGTACCCACCTTAGGGTAAGTAGCAGCCCATTTTGGTTATGGAAGCACCTTTATGTGTTCCAATATTCTTCCTTAGATGAAGGTTTTTGGAATTTCTCCAGGGCTGCATATACATGACCCAACGTTTGAATCTTGAACACATACTCTAAGAGCGTCTATCATTCCTCTGACGTAGGTAGCTCAGGCCAAATGTCCGACTGTAATCTTCACTTATGGCCGTGTACACTGTTGCGATTTTCCTGGAATACCACGTTGAGAGACTCAAACCTTTTTATTTGTAACAAAAAGTAGGCAAACTCAAACATAATTTCGGCTATCCTTGCGATTTCAAAAAGTCTAATTTGAAACTCATGTCGATCTCTCAGCCCAGCGACTATCATAGATGCGATTTAGTCTGGGCTCCCCTCGACTTTTAATATAATGATTAGTGAAGCCTATGTTATATACAAAATAGCGTTCATCGAGCTGTAGAGCTCTTCCTGATAGATATTGCACCAAAACGAAAACAATTGCTGCTAGGCAAGGGGTAGCTCACCGCTCAGGTGGCTGCATAGCTGAAGAAGACGCATTTCTTGCTGGCACATACTCGCGCCTTCTTGAGTGACACCCGACAGCCTCTCATTGCGACCTGTGTGATATGAACCTCATGGTAATACCTAGTGCCAGTGTGGAATTACCGATTTACGATTGGAGTGGAGAAGTCATATGTTAAACTACTATCATCGATCTTGAGATTTTTACAAATTCGTAGCCATGGATGGTTACGTAAACCACAGAAGGTCCAGAGGATTTGCTCACCTGAAGACTAGCTATGAATAGTCATACCACTGGTTCTTCTAGACGTATGGTACTGTCGTTTCTAATCGAGCTAATTTCTGGCTGATATATGACTTCTGATGGGCCACCCCTTGTCCCGTCAATGCGCTCATCAGGTCTCGTGTTTCAGATTTTGCAAATTGAATCCCTCCGGACACGTTTCTGAATCTAGATATACTCGCTTTTCCGCATTACCCGGAAGGATAATAATTGGAATTCTGTAAGCTTCATTCGTCGCTTTTCAATCCGCCAGCGCCATAGATTGCGTCTCAGCTACCGTGCCAGGGCCAGAACAAAGACCAGATGACGGTCTGCTTTCCTCGTAATATTACATTCCTGAACAATCGTTGACCTCCGCTTCCATAGAAGATAGCACATCAGCCGATCTTATTGACCCCTCGCTTCTCAACTAGCCACTCAGAGTATCACAATCAAGACGGGAGAGCAAATGCCGGTTAGATGGTATTCGCGTCGATATTAGCTGGACCACCACGCTCCATTGGCAATATCTTCTGACTTTATTTGCCACCTCACTATTCGGGCGTCACACAGTCGCAAGCACCAAGGAATTAATCACCTTCAGGCGCTTGACTTTCAGTTAAAGATGACACCTCACCAGGCTGTCCATAGGGGCCTACCTGAAGTCAGTCTACCGAAAACTTTTTAACTATGTGAGACCACTCTTGCCGGCCATGATACGTCGTCACTAAGACAAGGCGGTTGAACCACCAAGTGCCGCTGCTATAATCTCTGACTCGTATGCTTACGGCCGCACTTAATATACCGTTTATAGAAGATACGGGAGTCGCAGTATCTCGTATTATTGGGATCCTACTCTGAATTTTCCTATGATTGCCATTCAGCTATATTCGTTAACGTTAGATATCATTTAGTTCGAAGTTATATTACTTTCTAGCCAGACCTACCACCCATAGGAGAGTTGCCGAAAAGTCATAAGAACTACTACGAGAATATCTAGGAAGATAAGCCGCAAGCGCTATCTGTACTCTGATGCACCCTCGAAGCCTACCGACCGAGGAGCGGTTCCGTTTTAAATGTGTATCTTTGTGAGGCGCAGATATGGCTGTTCGCAGATGTGCATTGTAACTATAGTGGATCGCAGAGTTTCGGCACTCCACTTAATGAATATAATACCCTCCCCAGCGACGGAAAGAATCACAGAGTTGCCCGTTTACGACCGTGTAGTGATAATTCCGAAGAAGTCTATCACGAGAATGTGCCTATGGTAATCAGGGAAATTTGGGTAATAGAACTTAGTCTAAATCTTTCGAGGTGCTTAAAAGCTTACGCTATCGTGATTGAAACTTATGAAAATGGTATGTTACCATGCCCGTGTCTTGGTATCAATTGGCAAAATGTCAAGATACATGGCACATGAGAGATGTTTGACCCATCCCCTCGGTACTGTTAAAGGTCTGTTCTAAGAGAATAGGGAACGTTCCCAGTATGATCAATAGACGAAACAATAAACTTATAACGTCTGGTGTCGCAATCCACCGGAATTCAGCAAACACAAGATTCCGTTGTGATAAATATCCTCGCAAGTGCAACATATACGATCTTCCAACCAGACTTTTAACGGTCGAATTATGACATAGACTACAAAAAGCTTGATTGATCGACCCGAAGAACTTTAAAAGCGAGGATAATGAGCGATTTCTCATCTGGCGTAAGTATTAAACCTTTGTCTGATTGAATTGACTCTTTCGTACGACGATCGTAAGACATATCACGAGTTCGTACGATGGAATACGTGTCGTACGATAAGTCATAGGTAATGCTAAACAAGACATGGGACCCTGAAGCTACAAGCAATAGCCTGTGCGATGCTACCTTTGAACCATGATGGCATAGTAATACGATTGAGCTAGGTAAAGGCGAATAAAGATCCCCGAGCATCTTATCTGATACTACAGATATCAGAGAGAGAACCTTTCATGTTTACATGTGAGATCGTTCAAGACGTAGGAAAGGGAATTCAAGGGGGGGTATATGACAGGGACCAAATACTGTCTATAGGCAAACCAAACGGATGCGGCGGGTTAGCTACGTTGACTTGCCAGAGCTCGTAGACGATGTGATAATGATGACCTTCAAGTATGAGCTGTAGTCTGTGATGAGAGGAGTGGATAAGGGTGAGAACTTGCTTGGTTATCATACTAGAGGTTAAGGAACTGCTGGAAGGCTTTCGCCTGGCTGACGGGGAGGTTGCGACATCAATTCAAAAGCTCAAAGTATTCGATGGGGTGCATCACGCCGGGACAAAGAGGATTTTCCTTTGCATCCTCAAGCTTTTGAAGGTCGTCGAGCGTCATGCAATTGGGAACTTGGGAGGTCATAGTGCGGTGTGTCTTGTATTTTGTCTTATATTTTGTTGTTATGGTGATATGACAACGTGGTTTGTGCCTTGGAGGCGGCCTGATGTCTTATCTCAAAATCTCAAAAGCTGGAATTAGAAACACAGGGCAGCTGAGCGTTTCAGATCCGAGTGATTCAATTCGTCGTGATACTGCAGAGATTCGTTCGGCGTGGCCGGGGTACTGGTATTGGTAAACGCGGGCAGTTCGACCCCATCAGTTCTACTTCTCCGCCCTGCTATAGGGGCTACCTGTGCCACCATCCAAACTGGTAGCCTGTGGGTGATCACTTATGTGTTTTCTTATCCAAGAGAGCGTCAAGCGTGTATACCATTGAAACTAAACGATGAATGCACCGTCGTGGATAAGGACTCAAGTATAGGACACATCGGACGAAAAAGGATGAGAATAATAACTGGGTGGACAATACTAAGGAATATTCGGAGGATTCCCAAAGATACAGACTTTCAATTCAAGCACAGGGTAGCCATCGAATGCCTACAGAGCAGGTCGACCTGGTTGTTTGTATCACGAGTCGACACCATCTGCTGAGCTCCCTGGAGCAATTATACATCGAACCCTGGGCTGTGATACATTGCTTCTGACGGAAATTGCGATACCCGTATTAGGGTAATATATTGGGACGGAGTTGCGTTTTTCCTGCAATGTACTCCCTGGGTAGGAGAGAGCTACCAATGCCATGGTGACTGGATCTGCGAACGACACAGAACGGGACGAAAAAGAAAACATTAAGGATAGCCTGAGATGAGATGACGGGAAATGATGAAGACTGATACAGGTTTCCATTACGCTCAGTTCTCAGTGCTACGCGATATCATAGCAGACAGTCTGATGATACCGCGTCTTTCACCCTTGTTCTACTTGGGTCTGGCCATCGAAGCCGGATACCAGATTTGCTTCTCCGGAAACATTCTTCACAGCATCTTCGACCTAAGAGAAAGCTTATTGTTGCCTTCCCACGGGTCAATCATGTCAATGGAAGGAGACGAAATAGTGCGTGCAACTCGAGCATTCTGTCCGAAGACAAGCGACTTTCGCGTGGTTCAACTTGGCATGTTGTACACTGGTGAGTATTTAGTATATTCATTGGCGGATAGACAAACAGATGTATGCATCTGGGATAGCCTCATGATGTCATGGTTCAGAATCCGGGACTTGGAAAGCTGACGGGTTTGAAGCCTCAAGGGACCGAAAAAGCAAGAAACCAGTGATCTATATTAAACGTACATGCATCTGGGTCCGATCTACTGGTCATATTGCTTGAGATAACGTATGTGACCTCGCGCACGGCCTTGGTGGAGGATGGATGCAGTCGAGAACTGAATAGGTCGCATGGAGAACATCTTGGAGGAGCTTCACTCTACTTGGCCACGACATGAACTGCAGTCAATGCTTCGGAGAAATGCTTGAATAGTAGCAGTGCTTTGATGAAACAGGCGGCGCCTCAAAACAACCTCACATTCGAACTGTGGCTTCTCGATCCTCATCATCTTACGCACTTGCTAATGCGAGTCCACACAAGACACGGGACTTAATGATCATCCGGGAGAAGCTTTCGCCGCTTACACTCGACTTCCAGGAATTCTCTCTTTACTAGTTTATTCGATCGCTCAACGATGATAATCGGCGCCGATTACATCACATTCATCATAGTTTGCAAGTTTGATAAGATTATTACTCGACCAAGTCAAGTTCACATTCCTCTCACCTGTGTATAGTGCGATCTCTGTGCTTTTCCGCTGCTGTTCCACTTATGGTCGTGGTCTTGTCTTTCCCCATGCCGTGTTTGACAGCTTGACAACTCATCGTGTGGGGAAGAGACACACTTTGTGGGGAGTGTGAGGGGAAGACGTGGAGTTGATGGCTGATCGACGAGGTAGAGCCTAACTCCGGGCTCGATTGTGTTCACTTTCTATTGTACCGACCACTCTCGACGACAGTCATCTTCTGTTCGACATTGAATGGTTGTTGTATCAGCACGACGGTTTCATCAGAAACCAAGCACTGCCACAACGACGATGCTGCTTGCCCTGAAACAATAACCTTATTCAATTGCGTCAGTAAGCAGCTCTGGGCCTGGCCGAATGAACAGCCAGTTACTACCTCTCTGGGGTTAGTGACAGGATGCTAGTTTACGTGGTAATCGAGATAAATAATCATGTAGGCCGCCAGGGAACATTCTCATCTCAAGGAATTCTTTATATTTGAATTATTCGGGCTCGATCAAACAAACGTCGTAGACTCTCTTCCGGGGCACCTATTGCAAATTGAAGAGAAGAATGACTCCACGAGCGCCATACCTACAAGAGTGGTTAAGCCTGACGCGCCATCAATCAAGATAGGTCATCCTCAATGGGACGCCCATCTAACTCAAACGATCGCACCCATTCTCGACTCGAGGAAAACGGCTTGATATTGATACGGAAGACGGGCCCATGTGGCAATGCGAAGGTGGAGAAGAAAAGGCAGTCCGAGTAAACCCGGTTTTTTGAGAAATACCCTCCACTGGTGGATTCGATATGTGTTCGCCATCTGTCTCCATAAAGATATAGAACTTGGCTATGTCGTTCTTGTATCCAGCCGATTTCTGGTAGAGTGTGAAAAACGGCGTACTCGCTTCTTCAGACATTGTAGACGTCTCATCGTCTCTTCAAGCGCACCAGCGAGACCAGGTAATGAACGAAGCCTGAGAGACTATGGCATTGATGAACAGAGGAAAGATATGCCGTGGTAAACTCAAGTACGTCAATACACAATTTAAACCAAGAAGGATACCCGATGTGATGGTGAAATTGTATTGCGCCCGTATTATGTATGGCCAAATTAACCTTTTCAAGCAAATTCGCGGTGGACGCCAGAACTGATGTTGGCATCGGTCCTGATCGAGACGACGCCACCATCATTGTCGGTTCTGAGACCGTTGCCTATTGCTGACACGCTGACAGAGGCGAGTCCAAGCGACGTTAACCTCACGGTCCCGCAAGGTATTGCCATAATGTATCAATACCTTGGCTAGCATCAGGGATGCGGCCGAGCAGAGGCTTTGACCTGGATGGCAGTCATTGATTATGTCGCGCGGCTTGACAGGGACTCAATTGATCCTTTACAGCCAAACACGGTGAAAGATGACACTCATGGGATTAGTTATAATCAAGAGCATAGGTATGAAACCAGATGCACATCTGTACAAAATGACCTGGAGTTGAGTACAGTATCTTTGACGGATTTATTGGGCTTGATGAAGATGATGGCTGGCAGTGGTATAAGTGGATTATAATTGTATAAAAGCGCGGCCTACTTCAAATGTGATGTTTGGGTTCTGACAACAAGGGAGGTTCTCTTGGAGATGAATTACCATGGCTTCTCCAATGCTACTAAAGTCGCCGCGAAAGCCCATCTACCACTATCATCTCTGCTAGACATGTAGCTACCAGCGAAAATCATGATAGTTATATGATGCTTGCTGCAAGGGTGAGGTTCTGGGGCTTAAATAATGGCTTTGTGCTCTGAGCAACGCGTTTCTGATCGATAAAGTCGCACGGGCATGGAGACAAAAACCGAGGGAAATCCTCTTGAATGGGCTTAGTGTCATTCTGTCTGACGCTAGACCCGAAGCGCCTTGCCTATTTATAGATAACGATCTTTGACCTTACTCTATTTGGACTAGCTCCTCCACTTGGCGTCTGTTTCTGTGTCAACGTGTCTTATCTTATCGCTTGCAAAACAATTCTCAGCCAATCCCCAAGAACGTCATTCCGTCATCAATCATCAACATGTCTTCTGCATATTGACCCAACCTCACGCTTCAGACATTATCAACTCCATCTCTATGAACGACTACAACGCACAGCTGTCGGACTATATCGACGGCTGGCTCAACACCTTTATCGCTCACACTCCACCTTGCGGCCACAAACGCGACACGTCGTTGAGTCCCATTCTCAACTGGAACGACATGCCTACTCCACCATCATCCGACCTAACAAAAGATACACCTGGACAGAGTAGAAGAAGATCGCCAAAGAGACCGAGACAAGATGACACTCCCGAAGAAAACACGACCCAGGATACCCCATTCGACGATAACCAGACTCCCACCGGTCCTTCAAGAACGCTTAGGATGACCATCCCGACTCGCCCTTTCTCGAATCCCCCGACTCTACCTCCATCATCGTCCGCATCTCTCCCTTCGAACCGATCCCGATCGACCAGCCCCGTCAAGCGCGATACGCTAGCACTCCTCAAAAAACCCGTCCAGTTCATTCCCATGGAGGACATGAAAGTCGAAGAAAACATGCAGAAGGCATTCAACAGAATCTTCGACATCTCGCAAGGCGATAGGTTCATCCCGAACGCAGCTGAGCAAGAGGTAAGGACCAGCACTCAAAGGACAATGTTGGGTTGGTTCTTCGAACACTCAGATGACAAAACCACGTATCACATGGAGGAACTTGCTGCTCTTCTCAAAATCAGGGCAGCTGCCAAGTCTCGTCAAAAGGGAGGAGCTGCAGAGTCGGCTTGGAATTTGGATGTTCATGGACCTTTGCTAGAACTCGCCCTGAAGCCGTTCAGGTCTCTGAACCGCGAGATCCTCACACATGCAAGAATCAGCAGGCCATTTGTCCCGGAGATGCGAACCGACTCGTTTTATAACATGATATCATCCAAGATGATCGACTTTGGCATCACAGTGCAGCCTTCGGTATCCACGGCACAACATATCAGAACGGTGCTCGACGCTGTCCCGCATGACAAACACTCCATCAACCCCACGACATACGGACTTATTAGGTACGAACCGATCGCGGTGCCAATGGAAACCAAGATTGCAACCGGGCATGTGGAGGAGGCTAGAGTCCAGCTTGGACTTTGGGTAGCAGCGTGGCATAAGCGGATGAGTGCTCTTCGAACAAGTAATGAACAGATTATTACGTTGCCGCTGATAATGGTTGTGGAGCATGAATGGAAGCTCATGTTTGCGTACGATCAAGGAGATGCGATTGTGAGTCCACTCTTATTTGCTGTGTAGTGACAAAACTAATTGCTTTTTAGGATATTGCAGAGGAGATAAACATGGGTGGGACTAGAGACTTGGTTGGGTTATATCGTGTCCTTGGGATATTAAGAGAGTTGGGGACGTGGATGGAAACTGAGTATGTTGCTTGGTTGGATAGATGGCTTGGACTTGGGCAGCCTGCAGCTGATCCTGCGAGTACCTCGCAAATATGTTTTGCATAGTATTGGGTATCGATCAAGTTGCCTGGATTGCAGCTTTTCTCTCAATCTGGCCTTGCCGCATGAGCATTTGACTCCTGTTCTCGGATCGCAACCGGAAGTGACTGAAACGGTATAGACTCATTCACTACTCTTCTCACTTGTATTCAATCGAGGGCCTGCTTTGCGGTCTCCATTCTTGCCAATTGACAATATATCAGACCGCCGTGGTCCCCTTCCTTTGAGCGAATATTGGTGAGGGTCTTACGTGGAAGCAGGCTTCCACATCAAACTCGGAGCTTTTTTATTGTGCCTTTTGCTTCTAACGCTTCTCATTGGCGAAGCTTGGTGTGCCTCTTTAGTGCTGACTCTCATCTTTGAGGGGCTCTCTTCCCGTGGCGTTAGAGCGGTGACAGAGCGCAAACCCAGGAATTAATAATGGATTGACGTGCATGGGTATAATAAAGCAGTTTCTTAGAAGTTTCTATTTGTGTCTATATGTATCTTAATCGTTAAAAGCAGGAGCTACCTGACTAACAAAATCCATGATACTTTCTAATAAAGCAGTGGGATTTTCCAAGCCGGGGAAGTGGCCTCCCTGTTCGAGTTTTCAGTTATCACTCTAACAATTCGAGAAACAAAAAACTGACCGTCTTGTATTTGTGGTATACAAGCATGTTGGGGTATAGTCTCTTTGCCCATGCCTGAGGCACGATGCTGAGTTCGTGGTTAAACACTGCATAACCAAGCGGCTTCTCCTCCGAAGTGGCTAGTCCGTGAAGGCCTTCTCTCGCTATACTGCGATAAGACCAAATGGTACGGGGGTAGGAGTCAGTCAGCCAGTAGAGTGAGACGATACCTAGAATTGTGTCCAGTGGAATAGGCTTATCGGACCACTCAATAAACTTTTCGCCGACCCTAGACACTCATGAGAGACTGTAAAAAGTGCTTCGAGTTGTTGACTCACCAAGCCAGCAAGGCGAGGGGATTCGCAGATAGGGCTAGCCCAATTGTCGCTGGACGTGTGCTTTGTTCAAGTGCGTAACCCATGCCAGTCTTCCTCCATTCCTTAGCCCTTTCTAGATGCTGCTTCTCCTCCTCAGTTACATCGACCAAGCTCCCGGGAAGATCGGCTGGGTCGTGAGCCAAATACGTGACTAGAACATGTGAGTACTTCTCCTTTCTGTATGTCTCTGGGCACCCACCATGTAGAGCTTTACACGTCTCGAAATTGGCAGACAACAGCATGGCTATCATACTGCCAACATCTCCGCCCTGAGCTAGATACCCGCTTCCAAAGCCCAGTTCCACCATCAACTTGTCCATTACTCGTGCTGCGTCTTTCAGGCCAAAGTCTCTGTCTAGTGGCGGCCCATCAGAAAATGCGTATCCTGGCAGCGAGGGAACGATGAGATGAAAGAGTAAGGTCTCAGGCTTGTAACGGCTCACTACTAATTCGATGACTGGTAAAAGTTCAAGAAAAGAGCCCGGCCAGCCATGCATGAACAGTATAGGTACGGCATCCTATCGATGTGAGAAGAGGCCTATAAAGTGAATGCTCAAGTCGTCCACCCTTGTTTTGAAGTTTGATACCGAATTAATGCGTTCCTCCAGCTGACGCCAGTTACAGTCATGGAGCCAGACATCTTTGGCCTTGATTAACCATGAGCGGTCGAGACCGTATTACCCTTGTTTGACACCATTCTCGTACGTCAAAGGACCAATGGGAGATGCTTTAACGAGAGTGTGTAGTCGGGTTAATTCCTCATCTGCCACATTACAAAAGAATGATTTGGGTGCTCTGAGAGCTCTCTGTGGGTAAAGGCCAAAGTTTTCGTGTGTCATTATTGGGTAATGACTTTCTTGTTCGTTGGAGTGAGTAGGAAAACACCATGGTGAATTGACAGTTATCTATAGATTTTCGATTCCCGGAACCTGTAGTGACGTACCAGATAGGCGAGTCGGTCAGATAGGGTACTACCTATGTACGTACATCATCTGTGCTGATCCTCCCACGTTCACTAGAAAATGCACGTGTCGTATTCTCATGGATTAACAATCCCTGTAGCTGCCCCACATCTCACTTCCACCTTGAGAGAAAGCGCTGGATGATCGGCTGTGAGGTTGTGATTCTTGAAGATACACTATTGCCGAATGAGTAAGGGTACGTGTTGCCAGTCGCAGATGCCCTCTCTTTCGCTAATGGTACTTCGTGAAATAGTCCCCCCAATCTGCGCGCCAAGTCTTTTGACTTGTACAGAGGTACTTGAGGGCCTTTATTGCAATTCTTACCAGCCCCGAACTCATTCTCGGTCAATCCCCACAACATGCTATGCGTCACGCAGCATCGGTCGTTATCACACGCCCGACGGTTCACACGCGCTCAGACACTGGGTCAACATCCTCGAGTCACATGAGTATCTTCAAGTGAGTCCGCTGTTCTCCCTCAATCATGTATTGCGTGACTAACCAGTCTTGCAATCCAGATATCCTAATGAAATGGCACGTCGTTTCCCTGACCGATTACACGTCACTGATGCATGTCGAACTTCCCGACCTTGCCGATTGATTCACGAGTCGCAATACACTACGCATCCTCACAATCCCCGCTCAGAACCGACCACGTCTGACCATGGTCCTTCAAGTTGCTACTATATGAAGCCGACTTGACCGAAGGCAATTGCATGCTCTTGATCGATTACATCTAAGATCTGAGAGAGAACACAGCTGTTCTCATGCTGCCGAGGCTGCCTTGCGAATTCGCCACGCTCTTATACTGATCCTGGCTCCAGCTGCTAACAAGTGTTGTGAAGATCGTACCTCCAACCAAACCCACTGTCCGTCCTGCCGAACCCGACCAGGCTCGGCCCTCGCCTGACCCAGAGTGTGAGGACCTGATTCTTGAAGATGGTTGAACAAGCCGTTTAAATTTATTATTTTGCTCCTGCGGAGACTTGACCTTTCTTTTCTCCCCGAGATCTGAGGGTTACCCCCCCGAAGGAGGGTGACCTCTGATTGCAGGGTATTTTATATTAAGAGAATCATCAAGTTGGGGAAGGAATATCAAGTTAGGGAAGTAATATTAGGACAATTAAGTATAAGACGTATCTCAGTAAAGTAATAACTTATATGTTTAGATAGAAGGCATTACTGGAATCTGCGGAATGAAGTATTAGTATGATGATTTAACGAACAGAGCTATGGAAGACACTTGCTGTTGCTGACGAGGGTATCACTTTCTCGTCAGATCAGCGCGGCAAGACCGGACTCCAGAAATTGGGCAATCGAATGCATAACAAGATATATGCCTAGTCCTTCACCATTCTCGT
>JABEXW010000926.1:0-31460 GCA_013266185.1 Fusarium sarcochroum
CAGTAAAATATATATTTTACTGATCCCTATCCGTGTTGTCACTTTAAAACCTTGATACATTTCGCACTTATCACTCAGCAATGTCTTCTTTGCTCTACTCCCCCGCAATTGCGCATGTCTCAAAACTCGGTGAAATCCTTCTGTCGCCAATTCTAGCTGCGCCAATACTTCTCGCAACAAATTATGCACCTCATGCCGTGGAGAATGCCCTGGCTTCAATTGCTGAGAGGCTTCCACATGACATCGCAGCTACCCTAAAGCTCGCACTTGTCAAAAAGATTCTTTACATCTGGTTTGCAGTGGGCATATTCAAAAGTGTCAACCGCTTCCTGAATACCATGGCACATAACTCCTGGCGTATCCGGCCCGCTCCAGATTGGGAGTGGGCAAACGAACTCGCCGTTGTTACTGGTGGCTCTAGTGGCATAGGACAAAGCATTGTTCAAAAGCTTGTCGATTTGGACATGCACGTCGCCGTGTTTGACGTGCAAGACTTGCCAAAAGAGCTACAAGTTAACCAGCGTGTCCGCTTCTATCGTTGCGATGTCACCACTGTAGAGTCTGTCGCTGAAGCTGCCGATGCTGTCCGCCGCGAACTTGGTCACCCATCCATCCTGATCAATAACGCTGGCATCACGTCTCCAATGCCCATCCTCAAAATGCCTGAGTCGTTCCTACGCAAGATCATGGGTGTTAATCTCATGGCGATGTGGTTCACATCGCAGCAATTTCTGCCACGCATGATTCAGCTTAACAAGGGCCATGTCGTCACAGTCGCGAGTATCGCGTCCTTTGTCGCGCTGGCTACTGGAGCCGACTACTCAGCAACGAAAGCTGGAGCGTTGTCTTTCCACGAGTCACTTGCAAGTGAGCTCAAGCACTTTTATAAGGCTCCCAATGTGTTGACGACCGTTGTTCACCCCAACTTCGTTAGAACACCGCTTGTCGAGGGTTTTGTGGATCGCTTGGAGCGGGGCGGCGTCCGGCTGTTAACCGCTGATGATATAGCCTACGAAGTTGTCTCTCAGGTCAAAAGTAGACGTGGTGGCCAGCTCATCATTCCAAGGTCGGTGTCTGTCATTTCGGGAATTAGAGGTTGGCCGACTTGGCTGCAGGAACTTTTACGTGATACAATCGGCAAAACAGCTGGAAGTTAGAAGATAGGAAAGAGGAACTGGTTTACAACTTGTACTTACTGGGTATATAACAAACCAAGACTTTATATCCCTAGTTTTAGTTGTATAATCGGTGCTTGCATCGCTGAATGAATAGCTGAATGCATTAGAAGTGCAGTCGAGCCACAGAAATGGACACTCAATACGTAGAATATGTATATGTCTGACTGATTCAGAGACCTTGGAATAAATATTAAAAACTCTGCTTGATAAGAAAAGTTGTACAACTTTACAGAGCAAGGTCACATTGTAGAGGTCCCTTGCAGAAGCTGGAAGGATATATAAAGAGATGCCCCCTCCCCTTCGTTGATGCCAGTCTCCCATTTTCTTCCACACGCTAAAACCACCCAAGACCACCAGACAATCAACGCCGCAACTTACACCTGGAACTTCAATATGGCCTTGAACAGCCCACTGAGAACAATGGTAGCTTACGCCTACGCTTTAATGATATCACCATGGCTACTATCTCGCTTTCTACTCGACATTACCCTCTACACCATCCCATGGGCGCGACCCTCGAAAGAGTGGTCCATAAATCAAGCCATCCGCATCCGTGTGGTCAGACTATTGCTCCTCTACTGGTCGCTCACGAAGGCTGGGGATCGATTGAGACTTGACCCTGGACGGGAGAAGAATCGATTCGAAGTCGTTGCTCCGAGATCTCCCAAGCTCTACAGAGGGATCCTGTTGGATTATCTGGTACAGCCTGCGCAGCTAGGTATGACTTGGACACCATCACGGCCACCACCTGCAGGACTAGTACATCCAGACATGGCTGTAGTCTTGCACTTCCACGGCGGTGGTTTCGCGATTGGCAGCGGTCGCGATGAGGATACTGGATACTTAGCGAGAACTCTTATCAAGTACATGGGTTGCACTCATGTTTGCACACCACAGTATCGCCTATCTAGCAGCAAAAACGGTCACTTTCCTGCTCCACTTCAAGATGCTCTGACGGCCTATTTATATTTGATCAACACGAGAGGCATTCCGGCGAGTCAGATAATCTTGTCAGGCGACTCAGCGGGAGCGAACTTGGCGCTTGCTTTAGTGCGATACATTCATGAACATGGCCAGCTTGACGGGATTCCATTTCCACGGGCAATGACTCTTTGGTCTCCCTGGGTGGATGTCGCCGGCGCTCTAGAGCAGGATGCGACGAAGTCTCCGAATTACAAGACAGACTATCTGAATATGCACTTTGCACGCTGGGGCGCAACGACAATTTCTGGCTTTGGTCGAACTGACCCAACCGGTGCGTATCTGTCGCCTCTGCGAAAACCATTCCAACTGGAAAGGTCTTTACCGGTATACGTAAATGCCGGAGGAGGTGAAGTGCTTTGCAATGATATCACAAAATTCTGCGAGCGCTACAAGAAGAATGGCTGGATGGTGCACTTAAACATCTCTAAAGGCTGTCCTCATGACATTCTGCTATTAGGGGACAGAATTCAATTCGCTGCCGAAGCGGAAAAGGCAGCAGGTATCGCGAAGAACTTTCTGAATCGGTACGCTGGGTTGAATCTAAAGACGTATTCTTGACAGGAACCCGGGCAATGGTGGCTATGGCTATGAATGTAAGAGCACTTTCTAGATACGCATACTCAGACTTCATCAGAACATCTTCACAGCTCAACACTTTCACATGTCATTAAAATGAAGACGCCGTCATTGCTTCGAGCGGGGGATCTGCAAGTGAACAACAAACCCTCCGAGCTTAGACGTAGCTTTAACAGGCCTGTCGTGTGTGGTGTCACTTATTTTCTTGGTAACATAATGATCGTACTAGCATGGTCCCCGCACTAGGCTTGCGAGCGGTTGCATTGATTCCTGCCTAGTAGATGCCTCGTCAGGTGCCTGGCTCTGTAGTCTAGCCTAGTACTCGGAGGCTTGATTGCCAAAACTATCAGAAAGGAACATGCCGAGGCTCTTAGCGATCGCCCCTTGTTACCCCACAATCTTTCACTCCATCCTCATCCAGGTTGTGGCCAGCTCGAACAATCATCTATTTGTGGTTTAGCTTGCGATCTGCCATCCATGTCCGCGGGACCCGTCCCCGAATAATGTATGCATGGCGTCTGAGCCAAGCTGCACGTGCAGCAGGGGGGAGCGAGACGGAGATCTTTACTCGCTGTTCAACACGTGCGCTCTCGGAAGCTATTCCATTACCAAGCTGTCCATTCGAAATTCAGTGACGTGAAACCGTGAACATGGTGACGAATTGCCGAGTCTCTGATAAGGACCCTGATCAGCCATTAAATCGCTAAATGTAACAAGTAAACGGTCGACATTCTTTTACAGTCTATTCGACTCCAGAAATAGTGCAAAGTTGAACCTCAATACCCTCTCTCAACATTACCGACAGTAAGAGTACCACCCACAATCATGGAGCATCAATCAGACGAAGCCAATTCTTTTGACGTTATCATCATCGGTGCTGGAATATCTGGCATCAACGCCGCCTACCGCCTCCAAACTGAAGGTCCAGCCAACTTGACCTACGCCATTCTCGAGGGTCGAGACTCCATTGGAGGCACATGGGATCTTTTCAGATACCCTGGTATTCGATCAGACTCTGATATCTTCACTTTCGGCTTCCCTTGGAGTCCGTGGAAGCATGAAGAGTCCCTGGCACCAGGAGACAAGATCAAAAGCTACATGATTGAATCAGCTCGATCGGCCGGCATCGACCATCATATACTTTACAACTATTCCGTTTCAGAAGCGAACTGGTCTTCTGAGGATAAGAGATGGACGCTTCAGGTAGTGCGACCAGAAGACCATCAGCCTGTGGCTTTCCAGGGTCGATTCATGCTCCTCGGCACCGGCTACTATGACTACCAGACACCGCTACAGACTGCCATTCCTGGAATCGAGCGGTTTCAAGGAACAGTCATTCATCCTCAATTTTGGCCCAATGATTATGACTACACCAACAAGAACGTAGTCATCATCGGAAGTGGCGCCACGGCTGTCACTATCCTGCCATCCATGGCTGATAAGGCGAAGCGCGTCACCATGCTACAGAGAAGTCCCGGCTATATCTTCCCTCTTCCCTCGAGCAGCTTCTTGACAAGGCTCCTCTTCACCATGTTACCAGCCAGTATTGCTCTCTTCATCAACCGACTCCTGTGGCTTTTCAGGAGTTATTTCACAACTCTCTTCTGCAAATCGTGTCCAGGTCTTGCCAAGAAGGTCATCAAGCATGTAACTATCAAGCAGCTGCCGCCTGATGTTAGCTGGGACCCTCACTTCAAGCCTAAATACAACCCTTGGGAGCAACGTTTTTGTGCCTGCATGAACGGCGATTTCTTTGCTGCTATTCGCTCAGGCAAAGCAGACGTCGTCACCGATGAGATCAAGAACATTACAGTCAAGACCATAGAGCTCAAGTCTGGAGCGATGCTGAACCCTGACCTCATCGTCACAGCCACTGGTCTGAAGCTACGGTTTGGTGGTGGTATCAAGTTCAGTATTGACGGCAACGCGTTCAACGTGTCCGAAAAGTTCGCTTGGAAGGCTGCCATGCTTCAAGATGTTCCAAATTTGTTGTTCATTACTGGGTATGAGAATGCATCTTGGACTCTGGGAGCTGACGTCAGCGCAAGACTCTTTGTGCGCATTCTTCACAAGATGTCGCAGACCAAGGCGGCTGCTGTTGTGCCGCGTGTGACTTCATCACAGGACATGCCGGTGAAGCCTATGATGAGTCTCTCTTCAACTTATCTCAAGAACGCCGGCTCTGTTTTCCCCAAGGGCGGAACAGGCTTGTGGAGTCCTAAGAGCAACTATTTCGCGGACATGGCTGGGGCGAAGTGGGGAGACATTACTACAGGCTTGGAATACTTCTGATAACTCAGTCTACACATGCGATAGATGGCTGTGCTATTCGTTCTGCGTGCCTTCTTAGCATAACGCTTAAGTCTACTTCCAATAGAGACCTCGTATAAAATAAATGACGCCTTTTTGTTTTATCTCATACGTCTTTCCTCACATAGACCATGTCCGTATCTTAACGCGGCAAGTTGATATCGTCATATTCAATTACACACCCAACTACCCTAGCTGACTAGCCGATGAATAGTTGACTACCATGGCCATGGCACTATGTGATGGTCTAACGACTAAGGTAACGATAACCCACGCTACCCAAGCGATCTTCCTCGGAACGTGGTTGGGCCAGAATATGGTTCGCCTGTCCCTGTGCCCCTGTGCGGGGTACATTGGCCCAAATTTAGATGGCTTGCGAGCATGGCATCGCCGAGATGCATGATTGCCCTGATGGATGGCACAGTCCTAGGAAACCATGGCATACTCTAGCTGGTTTCCTAATCCAGGGCCACCTTCCGAAGTGGCGATCCTTGCTGCCAACATATCGAAGAAGATCATCATAGAACTTGTTTAGTTACAATGTTTCACCCTCAATCACAGGCAAAGCCGAGGAAACACAACCTCGACATCCGAACAGTAATACTCAGCTGCGCTTGATTCGTGACTGGACTCTAGCAAGACAAATAACTAGATGCTTTCCTGTGGCGAAAAAGTCTAGTAAGCTCGACTGCACCTTTTCAAATTTCTTCATGAAGGAAATTCTCACGTATTTTCTAAACCAGTCATTCTCATCAGTCAGTACATTCGATCTTGAAATGCCTCTCTTAGCTGAACCAGGTACCCGGGGTAACCTCACGCTTGAGCAAGAATGCAGCCTCCAGGAGGCGTGGGTTCATCTTCTCCGGTTATGTGGAACCAAAAACATCTCCCACGCCGCTCCTGATAAGAACGGCGATTTCCTTCACCATCTGAGAAAGAAGTCGCCAGAGCATTTCAAACGAAGCCTCTGGGAAACCTTCCTTGCGGATCATCCTGACACTACAATTCTTCGATTTCTTCGAGCCCGTGACTTCAATGTGCTCAAAGCCGTCGAGATGTTTGTTTCTTCTATCAACTGGCGAGAAGAGCGACAGATCCAAAAGATCATCATTGGAGAGGGTGAAGGTGTTGGTCTGGAAAAGTCACTCACTGTTGACGAGGAAGCTTTCATGATGCAGTACCGCTCCGGTAAAAGCTATGTCAGAGGGACTGACAAGGACAATCACCCAATCTACGTTATCAAAGTGCGGTTTCATGATCCCCATAAGCAGTCGGCGGAGGCTATGGAAACATACACTTTGCACAACATTGAGACACTGAGGATGATGGCAAGAGAACCTAACGATAAAGTCTGCCTCATTTTTGACCTCACTGGTTTTGGACTGCGCAACATGGATTTCCATGTCGTCAAATTCCTTATCGAAATCTTAGAAACAAGGTATCCTGAGACTCTAGGGGTGGTACTTGTCCACAACGCGCCATTCGTATTTTGGGGTAAGTTCTATCGTTAACTATTTTCCCAATCGTGTTCTAACATCCTGGACAGGCGTTTGGACAGTTATTAAGCATTGGCTGGACCCTGTTGTGGCCTCAAAAATCCACTTCACCAGCGGCACTAAAGGACTTCTCAAGTTCATTCCCAAGAGCAACTTGCAAAGGTCCTACGGAGGTGAAGATCCATGGGAGTACAAATATGTAGAGCCAGTTCCAAATGAGAATGAGAGAATGCAGTGGGAGGAGAAGAGGGTCAAGATACAGAATGAGCGACAGGAATTGATCGACCAGTTTGACCGATTGACGATGGACTGGGTATCTTTAGACCCTCAGTTCGTCTTGGGAAAGGAAGCAAATGAAAGAAGGGACGAACTGGCCCAGTTACTTCAGCTGAACTGTTGGAAGCTGGATGCGTTTGTGAGATCGACCACTTACTACCACCGAGTTGGAGTGGTCAACAGGGGAGGTGGTGTTGACTTCAAGGCAGCGAAATAGGACCTAGCAGTAACATCCAATGATGAAGGAATCGCCATTGGGAATGTAGGGTAGCTCAGTAAAATCTTGACCCTTCCTCATTCAAGGTCTGAGTGACGTGCGGCCCGTTATTGTGTCTTGACAACGCTAGTTTTGGACCCCTGCAACCACTTTGCAAAGTGACAGTAACTAGTTCGATAGTTGAAACCAATTGAACCAATCAAACTAATGATCGAAATTACAGTCACATCACGCTTTGACATGTGGCGCATAAATCACGTCTGCAATCACAAATGGGAACCACACCAAAAACCATGTCCGTCCTCCAACAAGGGAACCAGGAAGTAGCACAGGAACTTTGTTCACGCGACCTTCCAAAAAACTAGCAATGATGCAAGATGGCTCGGTGACGAGAATGAGACTTGTGCTCAAAGCGCGATAGTTTGCGAGCTGCAGGGGTAGGCATCTTGTCAATGAACGGTAAGGATTTGCAACGGGTCACATCCGAGCTCAATTTCCCCGCGTTCTCGGCTGCAACACCCATGAAGCTATCTATGATTTCTGGGGTAAAGGTGGAGAAGTTGGTTCAGCCGTCTGGGGTATACCGAAGTGGAAATCCATGTGTGATTACTGGCTGAGATAAAGTTGAACAACCTGGGCGATAACTCCTCCTGACTACAGCCTTTTTCTGTTAAGCTGTGCTCGCAAGTGAAGCAGCCTCTACTTCAACCTTTATTTTGAGATACCCTCGATTGTCATTATGAGGTTCTCGATATTCTTTCTTACGGCTCTCGCGCCACTCAGTCTTGCTGCCCCTGAGGCACCCAAGACTGTTTCTTCTCCTGAGCTTTCGGGCCAGCTCGTCGAGCTCTTGGAGAAGCACAACCTCGCGCTTGTTCCGAGATCTGAACTCACAGATGCATTGAAGGAGCTCAATACTCTGCTGAAGAGCAACTCAATTCCCCACCCACCCGTTCTATTCAGACGGCAAAACAGCACTACCGCTTCTGGATCTAAATCTGGCTCAAAGTCTGGCTCCGGCTCTGATGCTGATTCAGATTCTGACTCCAGCTCCGACTCGGGTGGCGGCGGCTCCGACAGGCTCATCTCAATTCCTGGATTGGATGGGCTGGGGGATCTCGGAGATGGCCTCAAGGGACTGACGGACGCACTAGGCGACATCAAAGATCTTTTCAAAGCTCTTGGCGACCTATTGAGTCCCGAGTTCCTCCAAGCGTTCCACGACGCTATGGTTTATCTTGCGGCTACCTTGAAGCCTCCCGCCCCAACTCAGATAAGAAACCTGCTTTCCAAGGCGGGACCTCTTCTGGATCTGGTCGATGAACTTAATCTCAAAGATCTTGTCAACGAGATCAAGGATGTCGACATTGCTGGCATCGTTTCCAAAGTGCTCAAGCTACTCACGGAAAACAACCTGAAGAACATCGACGGCCTTCTTACCAATGGCGCATCTCTGTTGACACCTCAATTCGTCAAGGAGACGAAGTCACTCATTGGCGATGTGTCGCCACTTCTCGACGAGCTTTCTCCGCTACTCAAGAAACTCATGGATCTGGACCTCGATGGTATTCTTCAATCTCTGGAGCCACTACTTAAGAAAGAGTCAATTCAGAGCATTGTAGCTTTGCTCAAGAATGCCGGCGATCTTCTAACCGCCAAAACCGTCGATGAAATCCAAGGACTTCTTGGAGAAGTTGGACCAATTATCAAAGACATCGCTCCGTTGTTAGAGGAGCTTACGAAGCTCAAGCTTGAAGAGGTCCTCAAAGCGCTGCAGCCGCTTCTAAAGGATGAATCTATCAAGGGCATCGTGAGCTTGTTAAAGAATGCCGAAAGCCTGTTGACTCCGAAGTTTGTGGACCAAACACAAGACCTGATCGGTGCCGCGTCACCATTGATTGACAAACTGAACGATGTCGATCTCAAGGGGTTTCTTGATGCCTTGAGCCCAATTCTCAAGAAGGAGGCCATTCAGGGGCTCGTCGGGCTGTTGAACAATGCAGAAGACCTGTTGACCAAGGACACCGTCAAGAACATCAAGACACTACTGGCTGAAGCATCTCCATTGATCGATAGGTTATCCGACATCGATCTCAAGGGTGTGCTAGATGCTTTGGGTCCCATCCTCAAGAAAGAGGCTATTCAAGGTCTTGTTGGGCTCTTGAATAATGCCGAGGACCTACTCTCCAAAGAAACTGTCAAGAGCATCAAGACATTACTTTCTCAAGCCTCACCATTGATTGACAAGTTATCCGATATTGACCTTAAAGGCGTTCTAGACGCCTTGAGCCCGATCCTCAAGAAGGAAGCTATCCAAGGCCTCGTTGGATTGTTGGGTAACGCTGAGGATCTGTTATCGAAGGACACTGTGAAGAGTATCAAAACGCTACTCTCAAGCGCGTCACCACTAATCGACAAGCTGTCCGACCTTGACCTAAAAGGTATTCTCGATGCACTGAGTCCTATCCTGAAGAAGGACGCGATCCAAGGCCTTGTGGGGTTGCTGAATAATGCCGAAGACCTTCTGTCGAAGGAGACAGTGAAGAGCATCAAGACTTTGCTATCCAGCGCGTCGCCACTGATTGAAAGATTATCTGATCTCGACTTGAAGGGGATTCTAGACGCACTGAGTCCGATTTTGAAGAAGGACGCCATTCAAGGGTTAGTAGGACTACTCAACAATGCTGAGGACCTCTTATCGCAAGAGACTGTGAAGGGTATCAAGACTCTATTGTCGAGCGCGTCACCCTTGATCAATAAGCTATCTGATCTGGATCTGAAAGGTATTCTTGATGCATTGAGTCCCATACTCAAAAAGGATGCAATTCAAAGTCTTGCGGGCCTTTTGAACAACGCGGAAGACTTGCTTTCGAAAGAAACAGTGAAGAACATCAAGTCACTCCTCTCGAGCGCCAGCCCACTCATCACCAGTCTTGGAAAGGTCGACTTAGCAGGAGTACTTGATGCTCTGAAGCCGATCTTGACCAAGGATTCAATCAAGGGTCTGGTGGGCTTGCTTGATAATGCTGAGGACCTGTTGACGAAAGACTTTGTGTCCGACACCAAGGGCCTCATTTCCAACGCCAGCCCCCTACTGAAAAGCCTTGGTAAGATCGACCTCAAGGGTGTTCTTGGTGCTCTCGCACCTATCCTTACCAAAGACTCGATCAAGGGCCTGGTTGGACTGTTGGATAACGCCGAGGACCTTTTGACCAAGGACTTCGTGTCAGATACCAAGAGGATCATCTCAAACGCTAGTCCACTATTGACCAGCTTGGGCAAGATTGATTTGAAGAGTGTCATTGACGCGCTTGCGCCGCTGCTTACTAAAAACTCTATCAAGGGGCTGGTCGGCCTTCTTGGTAACGCTGAGAATCTGCTCACCAAGGATTTTGTGTCACAAACCAAGTCCTTGATCTCCAAGGCTTCCCCTTTACTTGACAGCTTGGACAAAGCTGACCTCAAGGGACTACTTGATCAAGTCGGTCCACTTCTGAAGGAGGTTGGCAAATTGAAGCTTCAGGACATACTGAGTGCAGTGCAACCGTTGCTCACCAAGGACTCAATCAAAGGCATCATTGGACTAATCAATAATGCCGAGGACCTTCTTACCAAGGATTTTGTTTCTCAGACAAAGTCTCTCATCTCGAAGGCTGCGCCCCTCCTCACTAGCCTATCAAAGGCCGATATCGAGGATTTGCTGGACCAGGTTGGCCCACTCCTGAAGGAGCTTGGCAAACTTGATCTTGAGGGATTGCTCAGCTCGGTCGCACCTCTGCTCACCAAAGACTCTGTCAAGGGCATTGTACGGTTGCTGGGTAATGCAGAAGAGTTATTGACGACCAGATTTGTCAACGAGACTCACACTCTCATCTCTGGCGCTGTCCCACTGATATCTTCATTGGGTGAGGTTGATCTTCCAGGTCTGATCGATCAGGTATCTCCTTTGCTAAGGGAGATTGGCAAAATTGATCTTGTAAAGCTTGTTAAGAAGCTCTCGCCACTCCTTGACGAGATCAGTGACTTGGATATCAAGGGTCTCTTCGATGCCATCTCACCGCTGCTATCGCCGAAGGAAGTCAAGGGTATCGTTGACCTACTTGGAAATGCTGAGAATCTCCTCACTCCGAAGTTCGTCAATCAGACCCAAACTCTAATCAGTGATGCTGTTCCGTTGGTGTCAGCACTTGGAGATATCGATCTCAAGAAGCTCGTCAAACAGCTACAACCTCTTCTTGAGGCCCTCGGGGAAATTGACTTCCAAGACCTTATCAAGAAGGTCAAGCCACTTATCAATGCACTCATGAAGATTGATCTTGTCAAGCTGGTCGAAAAGATCCTACCACTCCTAGACACTTTGGATGGGATCGATCTTGAGGGTTTGATCAATGCACTCAAGCCCTTGTTGACGCCCAAGTCCATCAATGGCATACTGGGTCTTGTCGACAATGCGAAGGATCTTCTCACTGACAAGTTTGTCAACCAAACACAGACACTCATATCAGGGGCGATACCACTGATCCAAGTGTTGAACAAGGTTGACATTGAAGGTCTTTTCGAAATCATCGAGCCTTTGCTGGAAGAACTAGACGGTATTGACCTCTCTGGCCTTGTCGATTCGGTGAAACCTCTACTATACGCACTCAAGCGGATCGACATCAAGGGAATCGTGGATCAAGTGATGCCGTTCCTTACACCCAGGAGCATTAAGGGACTCTTGGCATTGGTAGGAAATGCTGAGAATCTCCTCAGTAAGAAATTTGTAAACCAGGTATCGGAGCTCATTGGAGACGCAACGCCGGTAAGTACAACGCTATGACTATGGTAAAGCGTTCAACTGACTAAATCCTTCTAGCTTGTTGCAACTGTGGCAGACTTGGTACATGCAGTTCTCAAAGAATTAATGGGTCGGACATAGTTTTGGAAGGGAAATACCTGACTGGTGATGTCAATGTTGCAACGATATGATTGATGTAATTAATGAGTTTCAAAACATACGTATAC
The DNA here is from genome assembly GCA_013266185.1 of Fusarium sarcochroum. NCBI lineage: Eukaryota > Fungi > Ascomycota > Sordariomycetes > Hypocreales > Nectriaceae > Fusarium > Fusarium sarcochroum. Next base: position 12,042 of record JABEXW010000926.1, read on the forward strand.
GCTACTCAACAGTGAGTTGACTTCTAAGGTATCAACAATTAAGCTTGTTTTATCTTTGGACTTTTTGGATGAACCCATTGAGGCATGGACTTAAGCTTGAGTAGAGGACCTCAGATTGCTACGGATAATTTCATCGGATGGCAAAACCATGGCAAGACCACAATCATGATCGGACACCCTGCGTACACAGTTAAGGTATGTCGCTTTGATATGCATCTGAAGTCCACGATATCGTTTCTAGTATTATTATGTGCTTGGTATATTGATGACTTTGTCCAATGAGTTCTCAACTTTATTCTAGGCAAATGGTCAACCCCTAGGGACCGAGTTTGCGTATTCTTGGCATCTCTTGACTTGAGCAGGCGCATCACTTAGCCACTATTTCGTCTGGAAAATGCAGCGGACTGGCAAAACAAGCCAATGCTCTTCATCGTGAGGGGCAAACACATGCTAAAAAGACATCTTCGGCATTCGTTCCAACAGAAGCTCAACCTCGCTGTCGAAGTGTCGCAAACTAAACTCTTTCTGGTCCGTCTAGGTTGGTTGTCTGCATACACTTTACGTCAAATGCGAGGGAGGTGCAAGAGAGGTGAGGGGGAATGATCATATGCCCAACCCGCCAACCTAGCCAACTTCTGTTCGTCACTTCTTAGGTCGCATTAGATGTTGGTGATCGACTCTCGTATTTGGCACCATGCACAACTAGCGCAGTAACCCCGCATGGAGATCCGGACTTCCATCCCATTCAACTGGGATACCCTGGTCAATTTGAATTGTTAGTTCGCTTAGCCTGGTATAACTTGGCAAGCAGCGTGTCTCATCACACAGGGCGGAAATTAGAACGAGTCCGTAGCTCATAGACCTTCTTTGTTACCTCAAGGCTCTAACTCTTGCTACCGAAGCGACTGTTTCTACCTTGAGAAGACAGTGATGATAATTTCACATTTTTCTATCATCAGAACTCGCTTTACTTCGGGATGGCCTCAGAAAGACAACACACAGCAGCGGGTGCAGCTACCTCACCCGAAGAAGCAAGAGTCAGCACGAGTGCTCAAGACGCGCCGGCACAAGGTTCACAGAGTGATAACGCCTCTTCTAACGACCACGTTCGCGATGAGAAGTCGGCTCCAGGCCCGACTAAATGGCAAAAGACCAAGATTCATCTTGTGCACTTCAAGTGGTGGTATCTAGTAGGATTCATCATCTTCCTTGCCATTCTGCTGCCAATATTGTGAGTTTTAACGAACGACAAAAGTCTCGGCTCTAATTGGGTACACACTAGATTCACAGTCATCGTCCCAGCAATTGTTCAAAGCATCCTGAACAGCCAAAAGCTACCGATAGACGGCGGCGCTTTGCAGGTGCTGTCACCAACTGAGGTGAACATGAGTATCCTTACATCGTTGGACACACCACTGGCGGCAATTCTTAAGCCTGTCGACCTTTACCTCTATAACAAAGAGACACAACCTTTCTCGTCATTCCTAAAGCTCCGATTCCCGGAGCGACACATCAATCACAAGACAGAGCTATCAATCACAAACCAGACGTTACTTGTGATGAACGAAACGGAACTCCTCATCTGGTTCAACCGTTTCTTCGACGAACCCAAAGTAGAGCTATCCTTGGAGGGCAAACCAGAAATCCACCTCAGTTCTCTCAAGTATCACCGCAGTCTCAAAAAGACCATTGAGATCCCATCTCTCACTTACCTCGACGGATTCGCTCTCAAAGACTTGCAATTTGACCTGCAGTCTAATCGAACGTCAAAGTACAACATGAAGGGCAATCTCAACATTCCCAACTCTGGAGTGCTTAGACTTGGACTCGGAAACTTGTCATTCAACGTTGTGTCTGGAGACGTAAGACTTGGCTTGATCAACTTGTACGACCTGCAGCTCTGGCCGGGTAATAACTCGGTGCCGTTTGAAGGTAACTTTTTCTTCGACGAGCTGGTACCCAACCTCTCCGCGGTCCTTAATAGCCAGAAAGGACCACTTGGCAATGGCTACATCGAGTTCAACGCAACAGGGAACGCGACTATAGCCAACGGGAAGCACATCAAGTATGTCGAGGGAGTATTGAACAACAAGCACATCAGGTTCACCGTCCCAGTCATTACGCTCTTGGGTGATGTCATTGGTGGCCTGTTGGATTCAGATCAAGGCTCGCTCTTGGATATTTTCGGCGGAGCTGTTGGAAATACGACCCTGGTCGAGCATATACTGAATCATTGGGAGGGGGATGGCCAGGAACAGCCGGGTGATAAGACAGTGAGGGGTTTGATGAAGCGGAGTAAAGAAGGCAGATCCAGGTCCTGGATGTGGAGTCTTCTCAAGTTGGGTTTGACGAGGAAGGGATTATAGTCTTGGTTGTTCGTCTTGTCACCTAGCTAGAAGTACCGTTGGCCTGCAAAATGGATATGGATGATAAGGAGGGGCAGGTTAATGTCTCGATGGCTGTTAGCTGTCTGCGGGTGCGACGCAGGATCAAGAGAGGTCAAACTCCTGGTTAGTGCCTTTTTTTGCCTCTAATATAGAAGTCATGTGATAGCACTTGATACTCTATCGTGATGAGACCGACCACGACTGTTACAGCTCCTCCACCAACTCAGAATATAAGGTAGTAAAACCAGAAGAGGCGTTGTCGACCCTTCTTGCAGGATGACAAAGCTCAGAGAATCTACAACTCCACAAAATATTGGAGAAACAAGTACGGCTCTTTTGGGCAGGTTTCACAGTGAATTGCAAAGAATGAAGTGGTAGTCATCTTTGACTTCGATCTCGAATCCGAGGATGGAAGAGTAGAACTCAGCTATTTTCCCTCGTCAGAAATCAAGTCTTACAGATATTTGAAGCCCGCCCAAAACTAAATCAAACGTCTTATCACGAATTCGAATGCTCTTGTAGGTAACAGGCTAACTAATAATCTTCAAGGTCTGTTACAAAGGTAATCTTCTTGCAGTTGAAGTTTCCAACCCCCGTCGCTACTGCGACTAAAACAAATCAACAATATGCTATAGCATAAGTATTTAAAAAATAGGGAAATACACTCCCTTATCCAAATCAACATTCCCTTTCACTGACTCAATGCGTTCATGGCACGTCCCAAACAGCCGATCCCACACCCTAGTTTGCTTTCCGTAGTTATGACTCTTCCGATAACCCTTACGATGGTGAAGGTCATGATCTTCAATAACGAGCTCGGCTTTGCACAGCTTCAACAGCCAGGTCATGGTGGAAGGCGGCATTCCGTAGATTCTCAGACCGCTGTGGCCTAAGACCTCTGTGAAGGCGACATACTGGTGGCAGATCCACCACTCATAGAATCCTAAGGGAATGCCGAAAGCGTGAAAGGTCATCCAGGTTAGGAAGGGTACCCCAACCATGTCGAAGAATTCTTGTTCGTGGTCAGCGTACGCCGCGAGGAGAGAGTTGGGATGCTTTGTCAGATGGTGAGTACGATGGTACTTCCACAATGCGTCAATGTCGTGCATGGCTCGATGATATACGTAAAACCAAAAGTCGAGAATGATACCATATAGACCGATCTGGAGCCACAGCCACGCCCACCAATATCCGTCTTGCATAACAGATATAGGCGATTGACTGCTATTGTATCCAATGCAGGTAACCATAGCGATTCGAGACCCAGTTGTCTTCCAGAGCGAGGAAACCACTTTATCGACACCGACATCAGGAATGCCGTCACGCTCGTGGGTATCTCCATCCAAGAACCCATACTTGTGACCCAGCTTCCGAGACGCTTTGACTTCGCGGACCACAGTCCAACTGAACAAGGAGAAGTAGAGGAAGAAGATGACGACGGGGTGGAGGTTTTCTTGGCCCATATAAAAGAGCCATGCTTGATGTATCCCAATTGGACTAAAAGCATGTAGCAAAACCCAGACATGGCCCTGCCACTCAACAAAGTAGGGCATTGTATCAGTCTTGGGGTGTCTTGGTATTTCTTTACCAGGCGTGATAGGGTATGCGTTCAGTGTATCGATGATACGCTGATTTACGCCCCATTGAGACTTGTCGCTGAGGGGCCAGGTGGACTTGACTGAATCTTGGGGGTTGATGGCTGGCATTGCGATTTTTGTGTTCCAGTAGTCGAGGAGGAGCCTATTCAAAGTGCAGGTTGCTTTCGCGAAGATAGCGTATTGATATGACGGAGACTTGTGTGACGAAACTCGATGCTCTTGTCGTGTCTGCATAACATCGAAAATAAGTAAAGTTAGTGTGCATTAAATATAACCATCTCGGTAATTGAAAATCTGTCTTCACCCAGTGGTATGGAGCTCGTTATTCGGCGTCTTGTGAATGCAGTACCGAGGCAATCAGATCGTACTCAGCACGTGTTATCACGTTCGTCTTCAGCGTTTACGTCGTAGGTAGATTTCCCTCACTAACAGTTCGCAAACTTAACCCTTTATTTTAATTCACTTCCAGAAGTAGAAGCCGGGATTACACATCACCAATAAGGTGTTGGGAAAACCTTATCTGGACAGGCATCAGACCCAAATACCGCCCGCTACGTCAGATGCCGACACGTTGCAGCTTGGCTACTTCCGGGTAGTCAGGCAATGGAACTATTCCCATATGGTTGACACCTTGCGAGGGGTGGGGTATCTGGCTGCGAGATCTGCATTACACCCGGACGGCTGGATGGGACGCTAGACCTGTCTGATTAACGGGCTGTCTGGTTTAAGACTGAGGACGGCGAGAACTCGGAACAGGATGTCCAGGCCATGGATTAGATGCCGCCGCTGCATGGTCGGGTAACAAATCCCATCGCACTTGGCGACATAATCTCGTTCTTTATTAAAACGACTAGTATATCCAAGCATTATCCCCTCGAGGAGGACGATCCTGACCTCAGCGGCAACAATAGTAGCCACCATTTCACGAGAATACATGAAGAGGGCTATGAGCTATAGCCCCGGATTACTCTGGGACCGGGGGGTAATGTTTGAAAGACCCCAAGCGCTGTCCTTGGCGTTGTCGATGGTTCTTGGTTGGAAATTTGCTGTGGTGACTTTGATGGCCTGATGGAATGGAGCAAAAAAGTGATTATGTAGGTAGAAGTAGTCGTTTTTGCTATTATACACTTCCTATGTTATGGCAGCAAAGCTTTGTCTAATCGCCACATAGATGTGAAAGATAACATGGGCTCACAAGCGATAAGTATGAGAAGAATCCCAAGATTAACACACATAATTCGTGGCCGCTCTTATGAATTGCCTGTAAGCTTGGCTTGGGCATCTAAACGAAATTATAATTGTAAAAACTACGTACCGCCTCACTTGGCAAGCTTGCTGCTTCATAGGAATGGCTTGAATCGTGCCAGGCATGATGGGATTGAGCTTGCTGGCTCATTCGCCCGGAACGACATATACTTCGGCGATGATGTACATTTGAATGCTACCCCAATAGCACACAGTCAAAAGATGAACGGTCATGATCGTAAGGATAGATTTGTTACCATCGAAACAGCAGCCAAACCGACAAAAACTCGCCTTGATTTTGCAGAGCGTGTTAACCCAGAGTTCAACGCTTCGGTACACCAGCATGCGACTGAATATGGCACAACTGCACCCTGGTTTCTAACTGTCCGGGATTAAAACCACCAAGTTTCACCGAAACAATGGGTTCAAGCGTTGCTAGGTAGGGCTGCTCCATTCTGCCCCAAAGGGGAACTTTCAGAATCGTGGCTGGCGAGTTGCGGGAAAGACCCTTATCGCATACAAAGGAGGTATATAGCAAAGGCACATCATTTAAGACCGGAGAACAGCTGGGCGCTATAACTGTCGATGTGCGAAACGAAACTGGATGGAAACCTCAATTAGAAATGCGCACAGAGGGTTCCCAGTACTTGGGATAGAGATCGAGGGTGAGATTCCAGTTGTCTCTTTCGTTTTCTTTTTAGGAAGTGCCCGAATATAGACCAGGATTGCAGCACAAGCGTTACTCTGACCCGAGACCATCGCGGCCTTCTTTATCATGGAACCTCTTGAGTAAATTAATAAATGCCCAAGTAGACTATTACCCGACGCCGCTGGCCAACCCCGGCTTCAATCGGCTGGATGATATCTATATGTGAAATAATGAAAACCAACTTGATGAATATTGTATCGTTAGTCAGCCCTGCTAGCTTCAAAGAACGGTTACAAATTACTTTCGTGAAGTCATCAGTCTCCAACTACCTGAAAAAGGAAGTTTACCACGATAACACCAGTTTGACTTTAGCGCCCTCTTGATGACAAATATGCGAGAACTCTCTGCTTATCAAGCAAGATTGTCTGAAGTAGTAGCAGGAGAAATGGCTCCATATAGATACATATCAGCTGATTTCCCCACATTGTCAAGAGCATCGGAATTCTGAACTTTGGAAACTCCAGTTCATCTTAAAATTGACAACAATGACAAAGATCTTTGTGTAAGCGATGCCCTTATTCGTGGCCGCATCATATGCACTGAAGTGAAGCTAAACTTGGGTTTAGGACTGGTGCAACTGGCTACGTGGGTGGCGATGCCCTCTACACCTTGATCAAGGCACATCCGGACTATGAAGTGACCGCTCTCGTCCGAAGCAAAGAGAAAGGGGATGTTGTCAAAAAACAATACCCATCAGTCCGTCTTGTCTACGGCGACTTAGACGACTTCGAGCTGCTTGCCGATGAAGTGTCAAAGGCCGACATCATCGGCCACTGGGCCAGCTGCGAACATGAAGGCGCGGCAAAGGCCATTGTCGAAGGTCTCGCTCGAAGGGATAGAGAGACACCAGGGTTCGCCATTCACTTGTCGGGTGCTGATATCATCTGCTTCGAGGATATAGCGGAGGAAACCTACGGCATCAAACGAGATCGCATTTTTGATGACTGGGATGGGCTTGATGAGGTGACCTCGCCTCCTGATAACGCGCCTCATCGGGAAGTCGACAGGGTCATCTTCGAAGCTGCTAAGAAAGGCGCCAAAACAGCAATTGTATGTCCACCAACGATTTATGGCCCAGGGAATGGACCAGGCAATCAAAGAAGCATTCAGGTGCCCGAACTAGCGAGTCGCAGTCTGAAAAGAGGCGCTGCTTTGACAGTCGAAGGAGGCGAGAATATTTGGAACGCAGTCCATGTGCACGACCTTTCCCAACTCTGGCTGAAGCTGATCGAAGCTGCTGCTCAAGGCGGCGGTAAAGCTGACTGGGGCACCGATGGCTTCTATTTCGTCGAGAATGGTGACTTTAGCTGGAAGGCTATTGCGGAAAGGATTGTCCATGAAGCGAAACGTCAAGGACTTCTGAAGCATGAGGCTGTTGACAACTTGAGCGTGGAGGATGCGGATAAAGTGTGGGAGTATGGGTCTTTCTTCTGGGGCACAAACTCAAGAAGCCGGGCTACAAGAGCACGTAAGGTGTTGGGTTGGAGTCCGCAAACGAAAGATGATATCTTTGATGATATTGCTGCTGTAGTTACTGCGGAAGCTAAGGCATCGGGACTTCCACATGAATAACGTGGAAAAAGGCATAACCAGTAATTTGGCGTCACCTTGGTATTAGCTGATAATCTCGATGAGCGTAACAGTAAGCTATCAGAAGAGGCTATCATTATTTGGTGGTTGACAGGTAAACAATGGGATATAATAAAGCGAAACAAGCTCGAAAGTCTTCCATTACGAAGCATGCTTAGAGATGCCATATGGTTTCTGATTAAAAGGTTAATAAGTTCATGTATTTTGAAACCAACACTGTGAGTATTACTGTGGGCATAATTTCCATCCCTTGTCGTCTCTAGATCCAGTTTAACAGATGTTATCATTAAGTCTAGGCCTCGTACCTCTTGGTCGAGACTATCGAAGGCCGTCCTCACTCTAGATATATTACATGGTTGAGTATAGTCGCAGTAGCCCTATTTGAGACGATTTGGTACCTTCAGAGTCTGCATGAAAAGCTTTCTTCCAGGTACCATCAATGCACGCTCGATTGGCTTGATCAATGGCGCTCGCAATAGCTCCTTATAGATCAGTCTTATAGGTCATGAATTGAGTTATCGACCGGCAATCTTGTAATCAAAATTTTATCTGCAGCAGAGATCGTATCAGTTGATAGATACTTGGGGTTGATTAAATTCTTGCAGCCGTGGAGCCCGACTGTTTCGGATCTGGTAACGTAGTTAGTACTACGACGTTCCCTACCAGATGACAGTGGCAAGACTTAATATACAACCAAGAATTATCACCACAAATGAATATACAGCCGCCAATAGTACGAGTGTCAAGATGAATCTTTCCGCCACCCATCGCAATTGCGAATGAGACTCAGGGCGACGGCGCTGGGAATCGGACAGGGTATGATGCGGGGCCATTTTCCGTGAGGGGATAGTGTATCTACACTGTAGTCAGGTTGTGCCAGAAAGCTGAGAAGATGTTTCACTTATATAACGTACGGAGGTTTTAGTCAGAAACGAGCGTTTTCGAGCAAAGGAAAAGGGTGAAGGGAGAGTCCATAAGTGGCGACTACGTGAGGCGTTTTAATACAGGACCCTTGTTTGCTATACTACGCCGCAGATGGACACCCCACACCGCCAACCGTTTATTCCTCCAATTTCATATACGCCCCTGAAGTGCATCTCGTACGGGTCAGAATCGACCGGTCTAGAGCTGGAGATTACAGGATAATTCGGGAGTCACCCCTTAGAGTGACAGGTGCACTAAATCTAGAATCGACAAAACTAGCGCACCACTCACTGCGCCGTTTTGAACTTGGGTGGTCGATCAAACGTGGCAACTAGTCATTCTGGCAATAGCTTGAGGTCTTCCATGTATGATTGGTTCAGGCAGCGACTTTCTGCTGCTTCTTTCTAGAAGTGATTCGTACAATATAGCACAAAGGACGAATAAGAGTGACAGCATGTGACGTCATTTTCGGTGATGGCATGGCCCTCGAATTAGAGCAGTCAGTAGGGACGTGAATTTATAAACAGGCCTCTGGAAAGATCGAATTCGTGTGAAAACCAGTAACATTGGATAACTGCTGGGGATGAAAATCCGATGTGCTTTTGAACAAAGCCAGTGAATGTCAACTATAAATTAAGCTTCTATAAAATCCCGATGTTGGGCTGTATCTTTGCTCGCCTTGTAAACCAGCGTGTTAATGCCTGAACCAGCCGAGAGACCATCATGTAGGCCAGTACCTGAGTCTTATTAAAAGCGTAAACACCTCCAACCCCATGTATCGTACCTAAAATAAACCACACCAGTGGCTTATCAGCAAGCCATTTTAGGGCATGAGCATCCCAACCGTGCTAACTTGCGGCCTGTAAGTCAGATATATAGGGTTGTAGGCCAGCTCATGATATAACTTGCACCGTTGGCGAAGGTAAAATCGGCTCCTCATACAGATAATCTGCGACAGCGAGAGAGATAAATAGCGGCCCTGTAGATGACATGATAGCAGCATACTGCTGTAGTTTTGCCCACCACCAGGTGAGGCTATAGGATACGGGAAGGAGGCGTGTTGCTCTTCCGAAAGCTGGATGTCTGGCAGATGAGATCATGATATCATTGGTAACCCCAGTAGGGAGTGTGCCTTCGAAAAGACAATTATGCGTTGCATTGTCGGATTCAATTTGGTCGATCGGGAACCCTTCATGGCATACGGCATCCATATCAAGGTAGATCCCACCGTAGTGGTAAAGAACGAAATAACGGATAGAATCAGCTCGTTGAATTACGAACGGATAATTGTCCCAGATTTTCAAGAACCAGGGATACTCAGCATCGAGGGTCATCCATCCAAAGCTACATATCAACGTCAACACGGCACATCAGATCGATACTACATCGTACCTTGTACTCATAACTAGAATAAGCCTTGAAGCAGCTCTCCTGCGGGCCAACCCAGATACTCGGGATGGTTCCATTCTTCGTGGTCTGGTGAAGGATTCTGGGTATTTGAGGGTCCTTCGGGGTGAATGACTTAGGAAGATGGCCACTAGACACTTTGACTCGAGCTGAGAATAATTCGTCGTTGTGCTGCAACAAAGAAATGAGCGGCGAAAGTAAATGGAGGATGATGCCGAAGAGAACTAGATCAGCAATGAGAAGGCATAGTGTCTTTCGTGTGATAGGCATGAGTTTTTGAGGCTTCCATGGTGATTGATCGTGTGTATGCGCGGTGTTGGAGTCGGATGATTGCCGCTCTTCGTCCTCAATTGGCTCGTAGTTGTTCGGGGGAGAGATAAGATGATGAGCGTTTGGCCACATTGTTGCAGAATTGTTACCTTGGTGAATTAGGCGCTGCCACAAGTTGGAAGTTGTAAGCCCTGTGATAGGGATTTATACTAAAGCTCTTCATTTGCAGCATCTGCATTTAATGGGTAGATCGTATTTGTGCTCTGGTAATTGAGTTGCCTGTACAGGGCAGGGAGGAAGTCTTGTCAAGACTCTTTCAACACACCCTCCAGCGTGCTGAGTCGATGCTGATTGGTAAGTTCGTGTTTCGCACGCCTAAGTGGCACTTCTACAGTATTTCTTGATGAAACAACAGGGAGAACACGGAATTAGCAAACACGCGTAATCTGCCCCCTGCCAAAAAAAATTTAATTGCTAATCATCGTCTCATTATCTTGATCCTCCTGCGGTGTAGTAGGATAGTGATAATGATCTCAAAGTAATAAACTCACGATATCATGAGTTGTTATTAGGAATACTATTAATATTACCAGAGGCTTTATAAATAGCCTTCGCGAATAAGACTCCCGTAATGGATTGACTATGGCACGGAGACCAGTCGATAATTACTCATGAAACGACTTGACGAGGCTTGTAAAATAGGCAGACGCAAAGCCCAGAGAGAATATTAACGCCTGTAGATTCAAGAAGTTTGCCTCGTAATCTACCAGTCTCAATTTCATGAATTACTGTTGATGGCGTGTACACTGAACCCTTTAGGTAGTCGCCGCAAGTCTACGCGTAGCTTGCATGCAAGCTAGGCCTTGGAGGCAGTACAACTGCCAGCGGCGTCGGACAATGCCCTTCTTAGACTTATTAACCCATTGCCGAAGAAGGAAGGCCACGATGGTGTCGGATATGTGCATGGACCATCAAACCTCTGGCATTCCTAACAACGCGAGCGCGCTAAAATCCTGAGGAGTATCCGCCACGTCTTCTTTGGCTTGTTAGCGCGTTCTTCTCGCGCACACAGAAACGTAAGCGATATTGGACCCGCGTTTAAGTGCTACTGGCACTACAAGAATATGTTACATGCTCGTCCAATCGTTTCATATCAGTTACCCAAGTGTTCTGTCCGCTATTGTGATATTCCCACGCAGGCTCTTAGGCTAAACTTCGCATAGGACAGATTGCGTCAGTGTGTTCTCGAAACGTGTCTATTGCCAAAAAGGGAAATTGCCGAAAATGCATCGCCTCTTTTACGGTGACAAGTGTCTAACCGACCTGAAATCCCTGCAGACACAGCCCTAAAGCAATACGTAAATTGTGGATGCAGGAGCTGTTCCATTGGCTGCCTCGTATCGAATTCCGACTTTGATCCTTTTGTGCTCAGGCAAATGGGGCGTAGTGCATCGGCTCAAGATAATCCGCGAACCTTAAATGACAGGGAGTGCCTGACTAAGCTTTTGTCTGGAAATTCAATTGGACGAATATGCACCATCATCATCTAACCGGGCACTTCCTATTTGCCTACGGAGGGATATTTAAAACTCATCCCTGTATGCGGATGAACCAACGCTTTCACGAAGCACAGGCAGTAGTTGACACGCTGATTGAGATTACCTAGGTAGGGCATGGAGACTGTTTCCCCGTGCTTGAAGCACGACGCGCTTGCAGAGGGGCTGGAGCATTTATCCGGTTGCATTTCTTGTGTGATAAGTGCCTATCAGTGCTGAAATGTACTGAGTGTGGCCCATGATGAGCATTCTTAAATAACTGTAAGCCAGAAAGATTATCTATAGATATGTGTTCTTATAAAGCATAATGGAAACTCGCTGTATTAGGTTAAGGGTTGCTTTTAGATCTAAATGAATGCTTGTTCCCCTGATTGTTTTCGTGGAAATGCTATAGGGTAGTATTAATAACTTAGTAACTTCTCCTGAGCCCGTCTAAGCATTATGTGATCGGATAATCTATGATCCTCAAATGAAGTCTATTGGCCTAATCGGATTATTGCTAGTACTGATAGACGTACCGTAGTTTACTGGCTGGCCGGATTATCCTACGCGGATACACTACGCTCTATCTGTCTTACCACTTTTGAAGGTTGTACGTAATAAGAACAGCCGCAGCATTGCATTGAGGCCCGCCTGTATTGTAACAGGCAGACATTATAATAAAAAAAAACCCTTCCTTAATATCTCGAAGAGATAGATCAAGGTCACACATCTAAAACAAGTTTTTTTTTTCTTTGACATAATAAGGTACCATACCCGATACCTTAAGACACGGTTTAGCCCAATCCTAGCCACCCGTGCTAGTCGCTGGCTCCCCTAATAAATTCACTTGACCTGGAGATCTTCACAACTATTTACATTAATGTGAGAGGTTTCACTGGTCATGGATTTAAGTAAAAACAGATGGAGACTGTGTATACGTTTTTCTTTTCCTTTCTTCTTTGGAGTATTCAGCTGGGTCTTTGTTCTGTAAAGGGTGGTAGCTTTATTTATTCGTTTCAAGCTTAGTTAATTATTTTGGAATTAGGGAAGAAACACTTATCTGTCTTGTTAAATTCACTGAAATTTCCTCGTTAATAACTCCGGTTATTTCTTCAGCAAGCTTTTAGTTAGACTTAATAATCATAATTAACTATTTGCTTCTATCCCAATTAAGAACGAAGCTCTTTCAATTGCGCCTTAATAGTCGGGTTAAGACACAGCTCTATAAGAGTGAGCTTATACTGCTTTTGTGCAAGGTCATATTGTTTCACCCCATAAACTATTGCCGCCACACCGACAGCTATACTCACAACGGTAAATACCCCTACAGCAGTGGCAATCCAGAACCCTGCAATTTGCAATAAGTTCTTCCCATCTTTATCCAGTCTCAACTGCTGCAATCCAACCGCAGGCCCCTGCAAGATATACCCAAGATCTGCAATCCTATGTCGCCAATAGTGGTACTCTTCCAATTCTAGTTTCCTGGGTCTGTTGCAGTATCCAAGTCCATAGAATTGTTTTCTTTCTTGGATAAGAACCTCTTGGTGGCATCGTCCTGGAAAGGAAAGAGGAGATTCATAGTGTCAACTGCCTCCTCGATGACGTCTTGTGGTACGATTGAGCTTCCGGGAAAGCGCATGTGGTTGTAGAGGCAGATTTTGTGCTCATAGATGGTGATGACCTTGTATTTCCAATCAATTGCCAGGTGATCGGCTAGACTATGGGTCCAAGTAATTGTGTAGCCAAAGTTACTGTTAAGGAACTCTGCAGTTAAATGCGGATTTATCCGGTTCTCGGTTCGAGGGTACTTCGTTCGTCTTTTATCCTTGAAATGAGAATGGATGAGATCCTGTAAAGTCTGGTCACTGCGCCAGGAGAGAATATTGTCACGCCCAAAATTAGACGAACTGATGTCAATCGTTAGCCAAAGACGAATGGCAACATCAATTGATCTTAGCAGTTTGTCATCTGCTACTGGCAGTCTTGGAATTCTCTCGCGGGCTGTGCTGAGTATCTGACGTCTTGTTATCACGTCAAGCGTCTTCATCTCTTGAATAAGTGTGCATATGCTATGCGCAGACTGAACGGCATAGAAGTCACCATTATCTCTAATAATGTTCAATTCGTTGTCGAAATATTCGAGAATGTGAGAGTAGTGTTTCTGAAAGTTCGACCCATCAACGCAGAGTTCTGGCCATATGGTTCTCAGAAGTGCAAGACTTTCAGGAGACCGCGATAATCGCTTGTTTGCCATTCCAAATGAGAGTGTTGACTCTTGATAGAAACTGTGTAAAAGCACGTATATCAGATAGAGACGTCTTCGGAGCTACAACTGAAGCGTTGAGTCGAGGGTGAATGTCAGTCGAATGTTATACTCTTTCAAACTTCGCGGAAGAGTGACATAGCCCACTGCAATGACACTTGGCAACCTTTGAGGGCCTCAAAATTATGCGCTGCCTGCAAACACCTGTTCCAAGTGCACATTGTCCCAGTGACTCGTCGCCTTGTTGGGCATCAGCATTACCTTGAGGCTTACTCCTTGTTACCCTACCCTCACGAACCGGGCGAGTGGCGCTAATCTTACCCCTCCATCTACATAACCAAGCCACCATAGGCGTTTTGAGGCTGACTGACCGAGGTGGGCGGTACAGGTGCACATTGATGTTGCGGAGTAGTGCATTGTTGGGCATCAATACTGCTAATTCTCACTCTTTAGAATGCACTTTCTTCTTGCGCGTTATCTATCTCTTCTCCCACTACTCTGTTGGTGTGTTTCTTTCGTATGACCGACCGTTAAACATTCAACCCCTTCACTGGCTGGCTCAATGAACTGCAAGAAAAATTCATGATGAAAGCCGAGAGTACGGCAGAACAGAAGATGAAAACTGCATTACTATCCTACCCGCCACAAGTCCCGCCATTGTCTAGCGCCCTTCACGTCAAGGAAGCTCTCCGTTCGACTCATGTCTCCTCTGGGACACAGCACAATGAGTTACAGATTCACAGGTCTGATGAATGTCGTTCAAATAACTCCGCCAATTGCCTGACCGATAACACGAGTAAATATCCCATTGTTGATCCAATTTCTCTTACCTTCACACACGATCGGCCAGCTGCGATGCCTTCGCTCTTACAGCTTGATGAGCAAGATTCGGAACGGATGACTCTTTCTGAAACTAAACCCTCGACATTGGGGAACTATAATCTATTCGCCCGAGATAAAAGAGACCGCAAGAATGGCGATACACAAAACCAAGTACAGAAAGAGGGCTTTGGTAAAGCCGTGGGAAATTACCTCCGTCAACGAAAATCCCCGGCCAGCCATGAACTTGAGGCTACGAGCCTCATGGATAGGGCAATCCCATTGATTCGGCCATCTAACTCGACTTCAACACCCGATGCAACTGCTCAGGGGGCTTCCAAAGCAAGTGATCTCGCCCCAACACCAACCGATACTGGCGCGTTTGTCTGTGATACCCCAAGTCCAGAATTGATGTATCGTTTCAAAGGTGTCTCATGTCTGTACGTGGGGTTTGAAGATAAAGTGCGGCCGCTCCCAGCTCAATTGGAGAAATGGCAAAAGCGGATTAAACCACGGTTGCTGACCGACATTCAAGAATTCGAGAACAAGATGAAGACAACAAAAGGAGCCCGCGGAGTTAAACCAGGATTGTCTCCTGAACTTCGAATGTCTGGCTATTACGTCATGGGAACCGGGAAGGTCACACTCATGCCTCGCATATGGATTCTTTATGACCAGGAGAAGTGGAAGAAAAGAGTTCAAGCCTTTGTGAGGGACTTGGAATGGCTTGAATGCGAGGATCTTGGGGACGTCGAAGTCCGCAAGGGTTGTCCAATGCTCGCCACTGTGGGAACTTGGCCTTTCATTAACGGCCTTGATTTAGACGAAAGCCGCGCCTTTCGTCTTGCAAACGGAATGGCCCTTTACTTACAGGTTGAGAAGCCACAAAAGCCTTCAGCCTGTGGGCTTGTCTGCTGCGCTACTCTCACCAGGAATGGGGCTGTGACAAACCAGCGTCTCTCCAGGATTGGAGGTCTTATTTGTGTCAATGACGAAACCTTCGGTATTACAGCAGCTCATGGAATGTTGGAGTGGCTCCATGCTTCTGGATTTCAAGACATCAGCTCTAGCGACGATCCTTCCGACAAGGAGTCAATGTGCTCGGATGATACTGAATCAGAAGCCCCATCTACCCCAGATACAACAGCAGGGCTTCATGACGACGGTACTAATAGTCTGGAAGAAGACTCTTGGGGCGAGTTTCTTGGAAGTATAGATCCTGGCCGTATTTTCCAATGGAATCTGTCCAAGAAATTGGATTAACGAGCTTTCTGGGAGCTCACGCACCCGATCTGAATTCATTCATTCATCTCATGAGTTGGTCGTCAGGAAATACAACAGACCACGAGGTGAGCCAAGGCTCAGACGAATCGATTATCCGTTCCCGTTCCATATCGAGGTCTCATCATAAGCAGTCACCTGAACTCCATCAAGTTACGGGGCCTGAAATTTTAGCGAATGACACAGGGTTTGCGCTCTTACATCCACCCAGTGAAGGTTCTGACTTCTCACTATGGGGTATTCCTAACATGGAAACTCTACACAATACATACACTGCGAATGATCTGGAGACGGTCAAGATTGATGATATGTCTGCATTGAACGAGACCTCCGAAGGGCCAGTCTAGCTGCTACTTGGTAATGAACATGCTTTCGACGCAATTCTCCTCCCAGGCAGCATGTCTTTCATCATGCATGGGACCGTATTCAGAACGCGCAAGATCCGAACCTCAGCTCCTTTAGGTACGTCAATGCCGGCGAAATGCCAACCAACTTCCTAAAAGTGTTTTGAAATTGACAAATTATTGCGAAGCTCGAGGTTGCTCAGGTTCCTGGGTCGTCCGTGACAGACGATTTTGCGGAGTGGTCATTGCATCATATGAGGCCGAACCATATGTTCACATGACTACTTCCCAAGACCTTATGAACGACATAATAGCATCGAGTTCTCAGACCCAAACCATCAATCTCCCAGGCCAGAGTGCTATGGTTCTGGAAGAGCGGCTTCAAGACAAGAGTGCTAAAATCTCTCCTTGTCTCCCATCACTACCTGCGGGTCAAAAGCTATCCAGTAATTGCGATGAATCCCAACAAGGTCGTATAGACCCCAGTACGACTTGTAGCGAAGATCCTCTAAAAACGAGATGCTTTGAACGCGATCAGAATTTCGAGAAGGACGGTGCAGATGTTGCTGAAAACGACCTTCGGCGGACGAAATCTCAGCATAACTTGCAACAGAACGATACTGACGAAGCTGGAGAAGATCACGCGACGAGGCTCATACGGGGGAAGACGAGAAGTGAGAGAAGACGGAGGGCAAGATTTCCTCATTCCAAAACGAGAAAGCGAAAAGGCCCACAAAAGAGAACTGATTGCGGCAGAATGGGCCAACTAATTTGGGAAGACGTGGTCAGCCAAAAAGTATTCGCTGGGCACAAAAGCTTTTCTTTCAGCATACCATCAAGACCATCATCTCGAGAGGTGTTGATCGAGAACACCCCATACGTAGATTTTGCAGATCTAAGAGAGGGAGGACATGACTTAGTTTGCTATTTTATGGCGAAATCCGACGCCGAACCACGCCGACATTACCAAGCAGAATTCTTAAGCACGCTCATCCAAGCAGACGCAGCAACGGACTTACTCGCTCACCACGGGGAACTGCCATCGAGGGCCGTCGCTTGGATTGATGACCGAACCAACGATGGCGGTAAGAGCTCGTCGTTAGGGTGCTATGGACCTCTCACCGTGGGACAGTTCTACTTGAAATTAAAAGAAAAGTTCTCATCCGTTGCCAAAAAGAAATACTACGATGTACTAACTCCAGTCAGCGATTCCACGAAGTGCAGAACTCAAAAACTTCAAACCGTCCTTCCTCCTTCAAAAGTGGAGCTTCTTCTCAGTTCAATGCAGATCGACGATTGATGTAAGAAGAAATGTCAAAATCTTTACATACAAACTTCAGTACTAACCTAAATCTAGTTTCTTAACAGATATTGATCAATATGCAGTGACTGCTCTTATGTTGACAGCGCCGAGAAGCCAGGTTGAAGCGTTAAGCAATGCCTTTTTCCAACACCTGGCTTTCAAGTCTCATATTGGAGCTACTGTGAGCGTATGAGAACTTCCATCCGGTATTAACTATTCTCTGGAGAGATACTGACTGTGACTAGTCTGAAATCCCCTCGAACTTTACATTCTTGGCTCAACTCCCCTTTTATACCTGCACATCGGCAAAGGAAGCACCGAGGGATCTTCGAACAACAAGAGACGGCTCGTCCCTCAGAAAGGTACTGGATCTAAGATTCCTAGAGGGACCCTCCGAGCAGTCACAGCATGACCCAGTCGACTATCTTTGCGAAGCACAAATATCTATTCTATTAACTGGTCTCGACGATCAACGATGGACCAGTTATTGCTTTGTGGATACATATTACGAGCCAGAAGGCATGAGGGAACGTGTTGATAGGTATCGTGGTGATGCCATCGTTCTGGATGGCCTGCAAAACGACCGTTTAACAGCAGGGTTATGTGACACAAACGGTCCTATGTTGGATCCTGGGGTTTACTTCCTAGCTGCTCTTGCGAAGCAGGCGAAGGAATTCAAAAATGAGTGGCTTTATACGACACATCTCTTCCGACGCAAAATCAAGGAATATGTAAGTAAACTTCAGGTCTCAAACCTTACGGCAAAATAAGTTAATCAAGATGTCGTAGATTGCCAGGTTTGATCTCGGTTCAGCAGAGCCAGGATGCATGAGTAATCCGAGCTCCAGGCAGTTGCTACCTTGGCTTGTCCAAACGCGACGGATGTTGAATGAGTTGACAATGTCTTTGGAAGTGACGATTCATTGTTGGGAAAACGTTGTTCACAAGGATCAGTTCCAGACTGCCGCCGAGCTTCGGTCTCTCACTTTGATAGAGCAGACCTTTTTACAAGTAAGAAACTGTCTTAAGGAGCCTAGGAACTTAAGAACGCTATGTGACGAGCACGAATCACTCGTAGGTCTATCGCAAATCAATTCACGGACACGGCTAATATAACTGACACAGTTTCGCCTACACCTTGAGTACCAGAGAACGGAGAATAACAGGCAACACAGTCAAACAGTATCCCGCATTCATTTATATGTAAGTGTTTAAGTGTTTCACATGCTTTGTATGCTCTTCATACCTGGTCACTGATTTAGTTGCGTACAGGCAGTCGCTCCTGTTAAACTTACCGCCGCTGTATTATCGATGCAGGAAAAATCTATCCCGGAATTTTTAGGGCCTAACAAGTTATCATTCGTTGTCTTAATGCCTATCATGATGGTTCTTGTTTATGCCTTGGTGAAGCTTATAGACCATTGGGATGGTGTTGTGCGCAGTGCGACCCGATGGGTGAGAGAGTATCCATCCAAGCATGGTAGCTTATGACAAGGATGTCGAGTTTGCTATTTAGTACGTCTTTATACCTTCGAATATATTCCTTTTTTTATATAGAGGAGACTGGATATGATGATATATTGATTTATTAAAAGTTTAAATCTCTACTTCTTCCTATTATAACAGGCCTTTACTTCTCAGCGATTTATTACTTTTTTATTTTATTTTAATCTAATACTATTAAGAAAAGAGCTAGGTATCGTAAAAGCTTTGAGAATATTGAGAGTAATAACCTAATACC
>JABEXW010000927.1:0-14533 GCA_013266185.1 Fusarium sarcochroum
GCTGTAGTGTCTTTTGATTGACTTGTTTTTTTCTTTCTTTTTGTAATTATACTTCTTATAAATATTTATGCTGGGGCCGGACCTCAAGCACTGTCATCGAGGTCTTTGAAACCGAAGGGGTCGAGGGTCCAGTAACCTCACCGGCAGGCGTTGGAGCTCGTAACTGTACATCAATGATACTGCTCGGGTCATAGGTAACATTCCCAGATCCTCTAAGCCCTCGGTTGATATTCTTCCCTGTCATAGTAACTCCAAAGGCGGCTTGAGGGGCGGGAAAGAACTCAATCTTCGAGATGTGGGTTACGGAACACCTCATTGGATACTTAATTTTCTGGAACACACGCCTTTCTAAGCGGTCTAAAGGACCCAATGTCAGACATTTGGAGTAGGGGAAACGATCTTGCCGTATGAAGAGCGTGATGATTTTGTTTATCTTGGAATTTGACTCAAAACTGGGGAACCACACCAAGCAGTGGCGGAGGAAATACTCGCGAGTCCAAGTCTAGAATGAACCTGTCTATCACCTGTTCCTCTAGCTCAGACAATTCCCATGATTCAAGAATCCAGTCGCGTCGAGATGGCATGCCTTTCTGCCGGCGACGTCATGCTAGGGCGGCTACGGATAAGCGTTGATGGATGTATCGACGCATATAATGACTTGTCGGATAGAATATTCCGGAAGCAGAAGCATCGAGTCACTCTCGGAGGTTCAGTGCAAGGGCGCTTCGACTCCGAAGAACTGGAGAGGGCCATCAAGAAAGTTATACAGGAACAAGGCTTCGATGTCAACGAACCTCTGAAAGATGACCGCAACGCCAGATGCAAAGTGTAAGTCCTGCTCACTTCCACGTGACACGTTTCATCGCTAATGAATCTAGCTTCGTATGTGCCATTCGCAAAGAGATCTCTCATCCCGTACACTTCCGCAGTTACCGCTACTCGCGTGACGCCGGAACCCTCTTCAATGACACCAGGATCTGAGAAGCCTGTGTAGCAACCTCGGCAACAACGTCGTTCTTCGATCCCATCACCATTGGCAAGTACCAGAATGAATTTATGGACGGAGCTCCTGGAAACAACAATCCAGTGAGAAGTGTCTTTACCGAAGCAGCTACTAATTGGGACCTGAAAGGGCGGCTACCTGGACATCTTGGCTGTTTAGTATCCATTGGCACAGGCATGCCTTCCACCAAGCCATACGGAGACAAATTTTCAGAGATCGCAAAGACTTTGGTCAAGATTGCTACTGAAAGCGAGGCTACAGCCATGGGATTTGTTGAAGAATATTCTTTCTTGGAAGATAACGATATCTATTATCGGTGCAACGTTATGCAAGGACTGCAGGGCGTTGCGCTCGAGGACGCCGCTTCTAAGCCCACAATAGTCGCAGCCACAGAAGCGTATCTAGAGGGAAGACATGTTTTCAAGAGAATGAAGGCTTGTGCGGCGAGACTGAATCCTCATATAAACGATCTACCTCAAGACGTCGACAAATCCCAGGCGTCCTCTCAGGCATACGGTAGGTCACATCATCTTGGCCTTCCGGCTTCAACATACACAGAAGTGCCCTGGAGTCGAAACTCTACTCAACTGGAGAGAGTAGAAGAGCTCGATAGACGAACAGAATTCAGATTGACGAGGCGATCGTCTGTATCCCTTACCCAACACTGATGAATGGCCTCAATTCCTCGTTACTGACGATCAATTGGTGCTAGCAGATGTTGTGCCTCAAGCAGTAGACAATCCACAATAAAATGATACCCAGAAGGAGAAGCTCTCCTCTGAAGAAGCGGAAATACTATATGATGCACTGTGCAAGTTACTCAATGATCTAGGTTCGAGAGATGTCTTGTTCTCCATGCTTCAATGTGCACAATACTAACAACTCGAATATTTTCCACAAGATAGTTCTGATGGATCTCCGAAAATTGAGCCATTGGATCTTGTGTCACAACCCAATCTAGTTCGATCGGTGAAGGGCGCCCCTCAACCTTTGGCATCAGTTCCTGATGTAAAGCTCTCCCTAGAGAAGGATTTACATTCTTTGATATTTCTACGTAATTGACGCAAGCTGAAGATATCACCTCCTGTCGATCCATTCTGGTCAAGCCCTAGGTTCCAGCGCTGGAAAGAAGAAGGCAGCTCCTCATTGATCGTACTACGAAGTACATACGCACATCGATCCGTTTTTAAGAATTTCTGCCTAGAGGTTATTGAGAGCATTCTCGGCACGAAAACACTTATCATCTGGGCTCTGAAGGTGCCTTCGGATGATGCATCGAATGACATCTCAATTAAGGATGTATTGAAGTCACTGACGTCTCAAACGCTACGCATACTTGAAGCCAATCACATACCCAGCGACAATGACATGTCTATTGTATCTAGGCACATTAAGGATGCCGAAAGCACACAGGACTGGTTGTAGGTATTTGGTTCTGCCCTGAGTCAAATCCATCAAGCCCTTGTAATCGTGGATATTGAGCTGTGTCCACCAAGCCCAAACAAGGAGGAGCGGGGACTGTCACTACCTGCAGGCTTTCTTGGTGTCTTGAATGATCTGAAACGGCTTGATGAGGCGGTAAGGGTGAAGATTATTCTGGTGGGCTATACATCCTGGAGCCACGCAGAAATCACAAATGAGAGGCTTGGAGAGTTCGTGCTAGATGTAGGGAAAGGAAAAAGGCACAATATAGCTGGGCAACAGAATTATCAGGGAACTAGCGGGCGAGCTATGTTTAGCAAGGCCAAAGCCAGATTTGTCAACTATCTTATTAACACACAGTAGTATCGTTAGGAATAGGGAGGTGCTGCACCGGAAGAATTTAAATGAGGTCGTGAAAGTAATAAGGAGTAACAAAGTACGAAGTGCCAAGGCGTGCTCAGGCATGCAAACGATATGGCCACCCTATACAATGCGCAATGCTACTTAATTCTTACTATGCCGTAAGTCTACAAAGATTCTAATCCAATAACGCTCTAGATAGGATATTCGTTCGGTAATCATATATGTCGATTGTCTATCAATTATCTACGAGAATTTATTAACAGGAAGATTGAGCCCTGTTTCTCAACTTTCCCACCAGTCATATTTTACTCCGACGCATTCGCAACAACAAACTCAAGAATTGTCAGATTAGGGCCGCTCCAGTGCTTTCTGGCACGGGCGAACCATAAACCAACAGCAATGGCCAGAACAGCTACCATGACAGGACCACAGTAGTTCATGTTCTCGCCGGTGACTGGGATGGTTGATGGGAAGGGAAGGAAGATGATGACGTAGAGGGTATAGACCAAAGCAAATACGTTGATGAGAAGACCGAATCGGCCGAGGTTCCATTCTCCAAGCTTGATGGTAGACCCGGAGAGACGGACGTAAATGATGCTGCTAATAGCGATAGCATAACTGAGGTAGAGAGCCAGAGATGAGAGAGAAGTAATGGCACCAAAGGCGACGTAAGAGGTGTTCCCGATGTTGAGAAGGTTGAGAGCGCAGACAAGGAAGACAGTGAGGACAATGGAGCGAGTAGGGACACGGTGAGTAGGGCTGACGTAGGCAAAGTAGCCAGGCATGCCACCATCTCGAGCCCAAGCCCATGTAAGACGAGACACGGACGCAATGTTGGCAAGGTTGACACTGAAGGAAATAATGAAGAGACCGGCGATCATAGCGGTAGTAGCCTTGGTGGAGCCGGTGACGGCGAGGAGGATAGCCTGGATCTGGCTGGTCTCCATGAGCATGTCTTCGACGGAACCCATGGCGGAGATAAGAACATTGACCATGACGAAGCCGAGAACACCGTTCATGAAGATGGACCAGAACATGGCGCGAGGGACGGCAGACTTGGCCTTTCGTGTCTCCTCGGACATGTGAATAGCACTGTCGAATCCTGTAGATGGTTAGTCGATGAAAGGAGCATACAGGGTGGTGAAAGTCTTACCAGTGAAACTCCAAACGCAAGTGAGCATGCCCAGGTTCCAAGCAACATACTCATTATCCCATCCAGAAGAAATGTTGCGTTGCAGCCAGAAAGATGAAGGGTTCCTGGGGCCCATGACAACAAGAACGACGACGAAGATGACGAAAAGGCAAACGTGGAGAACACCAGCGACCAACTCGACCCAAGGGATGAGCTTAAAAGCGTAGACATTCATGAGACCGTGGACCAGGCACATGGCGATGACCAAGACCGAGGTGTGCCAACCGCCAGCCACGTAGTTGGGGTGGTTGATTGAGATCATGGACTCAAGCAGGATGATAGTGACGTTGGCGATGGCTGCGAGTAGAGAGATGTAACCGAACCATGTTGACCATCCTTGGATCCAGGTAGCGAAACGCTTGACTTTTGCGGGGGCCATATAGTATGTCCAGTGGTACTGGGCACCTATTGCGAGAGTTAGATACCAGCTTGTATGATATAGATTGAAGGTACTTACCTGCTACGGGCTGAATGGAAGCCATCTCTCCCAGGGACGCAGCTTGGGAGATGGCACCAAAGAAGACAATGATGAAACTAAAGAGGAAAGTTTGGGGTCCGCCATTGAAAAGGGCAAAATACATGTTTCTGCATTTTCATGTCAGCATTCTATATTGCGACCGTGATCTTGTCTAAATGTGAAACATGTTGACTTACGAGCACATGCCCTCCCATAGTGCCATATACGTCAAGGAAAAGGCAAACAACTGAGAGAAAGAGAAGACCTTTCGCGTTCTCGTTTGATAGTGAATGTCTGAGTCGTCTGCTGGCCTGGCAGAGGCATCGACGCTCACGGGAATGGGCTGCTGCTTGCCCGAAGGCTCCAGCTCAATGCTGTTACTATCGGCGTGAGACATGTTGAAAAAAAGTAAATGAAGCGCCAACTAATGCGTGTAATATCGAGATGCAGGAACACGAGCCAGCAGTTCGCATCTGGGCTGGGGTTGGTATATTAAGGCAGGTTACAAAAGTATTGAGACAGGCAGATCCTCAGGCTTAAAAGAAGGAGAGGATGCCAATGGTAAGCAGTAAGTGTGGGCCAAAGAAAAGGGAACCCATTTATCGCATGGAACCATCGGGGGGATTGTCACTAGGGAACCACCCACAAACGATGCGACTTGCGGCTGGTATTGCCTGAAACGAGGATAACGTCCTCTGGAGAAGTTGAGCGAACGAGGAGTGAGTTAGGCGAGGTGAGATTGCCGCGAATAGGCCGGGCGATGCTAGTCTAAGGCTGATGCTGTTGCTAAAGATCGAACGGTCGACGGGAATGACTTGGCCACACGCCAACGCTTGGTCCTGACTGTGGCGGCGCTGGTCACTTCCGATTGGCAACTAAGGCAATAACGCGGACCCTCTTAATGTCTGCTAAAATCTGCAACTCGAGGCTAACGTGGCTAAGTGGACTCGGGGCAAAGTCGCGACTGGTCCCTGGATATTGCAAGGACCAGCCGTCTTTTCCATTACTCGACTTATTCTCAGCAGACGGAATATCCCGTTTTCTTTGTTGGCTCCGGAGCTGCAAAATGAGAAGTAACTATTGAAAGACGAGGAAAAAACCTGCGAGCTTCACTAGATGTTAGTGCCGCGCTATCAATCCCGTAAGCGAATATAGAAGGATTCTATCGTAATTACAACAGTGCAATGGCAATTAAATGATCGACGACGACCTAGTCAGCACCTTATAGATCAGATCACTTTATGCATTGTCTCCACCAGCGCGGGATGGAATAGTGGACGTCGACTAAAGAAGCTTGAAACGTGGGTACTCATTGGTACGAGATAGAGTAGCCATCCTAGTTCCTTTGATATGAGAGGGCCGGTCTCGAGCCGCAGGGTTATAGGAACTCCGGCAAAAAGCAAGACTGTCGTCAGACAGCTGAAAATCGAAAACGACTAGACTTTTGGAATGTGGAAAATCATGCAATCCTCTGGAGCTTTTGCTTTGTTCGGGCCTGGAACCGCGCCTCACCATGCATGTACGTGTGTCTTAGATCCTCTACCTAGTTACGATGGTTCCCCTGGCTCTTGATTTATGCTGTGGCTTCCCCAATTACCGTTGGATGCTACTCTGCTCGGTTGTACTTCGTTGACATCTCGCCTTGGATCCGAATGTGACCTGAGCCCCGGTTCCTGGTTTAAAGACAACACGTTGGCCCCCGGGCGCTTCTCGCATACAAGCTTAAAGCTCGCTGCTTTTGAATGACTGGGAGCGATACTACTCAGACGACGGGCCTACCCCATTGAAGGCCACCTCAAACAACACGAAATGGCGACCGACCTCCAACCGGCTCCTCCGTTTTATCCTCTCACGGAGAGCAACCATGCTGCCCTGGTGGTGGTGACGGCCGTTATCTTTCTTATCTACGCTATTCTCGGCATAGTGGGCAAGATGATCATTCGTCTGAACATCGCTTCTCTGAAAGACTTCGACCTGGGATTACTTATTGCTGCCGCTCTCTATTTTATACAAACAGCCTGCGTTATCGCTGCGTGCAGTAACGGTCTAGGCGAGCATCGCGATACTATCTCCGATGCGGACTTCAATCGTTTCAGCAAGGTGGGCAAAAGTGTTGGTTCATTGAGGAATAACCCTGTTAACATGCTCATAGCTGATGTATGTGTCACGAATATTCGGAATACTTGTCCATGCCACGACAAAAATTTCTCTCGGTCTTCTTATTCGACAGATTGATAGGCAGGGAGGACTGAATACTGCCAATATGATACTCGGTGGACTTGCCATTGCGTGGGCGATTTCCGGCATATTTGCGACCATCTTCCAATGCTCTTTGCCTGAACCATGGCTTGCTGAAAGCAACCAACAATGTCCCAACCAGGGTCCGATTTTCATTTACAACGGAGTCATGATTATTCTGACCGACATCGCATTGTGTATCCTTCCGGTCGCCATGATGTGGGAGGTCCAAACATCGCTTCGAAGAAAACTTATCGTCATGGCACTCTTTGGTACTAGAATCGTCGTGCCAGCGAGTGTTATCCCCAGCCTTACACATGCGAGCTACATGTTCGGAAACTCGAACGATGTGACTTGGAAGGCTGTATCGAGTATGATCTGGGGACAAATCGCCCTCGGTCTTTCTGTTCTTACAGTCTGCATCCCCAGTCTCAAGGGTGTCATCGATAGTCTTCTTGGCTCAACCGCCGTTGCTGCCATTAACACACCGTACGAACTTAAGGACAGTGGCAATGGAACTGGTCTGGAGATGACACACCTGTCCGACTCTAGAACTAGACAAACCTCCAAGCAGGGCAGCGGCCTAGGGAGTGCTTTACGAATGGGATCTAGAGCGAGACATAACGAGCACCCAACGTGGCGCAGGGACGTCACAGCTGAGGTACGGACAGAGATCGCGAGCGGGAGTGAGAGTGTACGAAATTTGACAGAGGGTGTTATGGTGAACAGGGATTTTGAGGTTCATTACGACGATAGACATACTTCTTCTGCTTCAAGAGCTGACTCTATGGGGTCCTCTGAAGTTGCATATCATATGTAGAATATTTACACAATTGTTATTACCCATACTACGTCGTTTCTTTGTCGTGATTTTGGTAATCTTCGAGTAACCTGACTTGCTACAATCACCGCCACTCACATGCCTGCCTTGACCTGCGACTCACAGGGTCGGACAATAAACTCCTATGAACATGCAAGCCTGGCTTCGGTCAGATGCACCGAGGCCACGGTCGCGGAGTTGTCTTTGCTGCGGCACAGCATATCTGAAGAACCAACACGATCGACAGCCCCTGCCCTGCGTCAATGTCTCTCTTCAGCTGTATCAGGTATCTTGGCCGTGGGATCGCTAGTGCGGTCCTCGGTTAGAACAAGCGCCAAAAATCACTTAAGCCTGAGACGTGGAATTAGGATAGGGGACAATCGCGTCCCCGTCCGTGATCGAGAAGGCCTAAAATCAAGCACTGAATCGGCAGCACCCGGTAAATCCCCCATCCCCGCCAACGCACAAGAAAAATGGAAAATGGGGTCAGTACCAAGGGTCATGAACCTCCTATGGCTTCTGAGTCGTTGGTGGGAATTACGCAAACATGGTCCTGATCCACTTGGTGTGTAACGGAATGACAACCCGGGCTTCACGGGCCGGAGCCTAGCCTGCGACGGAGGTAAAAAAGAGGCAGCGGCCGACTGTTTATTGCCGCACGTACCTGAGTAGTCTATTGAGCTACTGCTAGCGAACTGGAGAAATGGTGCGACTGCCGGCGAGTTTTCGTAAGGCGTAGAACTTGGTCGAAAGCTGCGTCTTGAGTAATGTCGTGACACTACAAGCTTGTTTATACAGTTAGTACCAGGCTATCAACTGCCGGACGCATTTTCTCGCTTTAGTATGCGATGTATCATCCGCCCACTCTGAACAGAGAGATCAGTGGCTATTCATGGTGGGGTTGAAAAAGGGTCTTCAAGGTTATCATTTTGTCCTCGGATGGCGCGGCATTTGTGGCATGTCAGAGCATAAATTAGTACGTAACATAGCATAGTCGTCGATCGTGAAGGAAGGGTATCCTAGTATGATGCTTGATCCTTGCACAAATTCAACTGATCCGTGCAATCTTGGCCCCCGTTCTGCCGCATCTCGCTATACTTGCCATGGAAAAACATGCGAAGAGATGATACGAGTTCTAGAATCTAGATGGAGCTCGATATTCGTGAGATGAATGTCGATGGCCTGTTGCGATATCGTGGCTTCGAAAGTGTTCACGACTTTCCCGATCTGTCAGTTTGTGTTGGTTCGTCCCTGTAAAAATCGAGTCCCTGTCAACCACTAGAATTTTCCCATACCCGCTGACTCACCCGCTGTCTTGACTCATCAATTCTTCTCCGCCCGAGGCAGGACAGGGATTAAGTTGCTCATGCACAAGGAATTATGTACGAACATCTGGCTTTCTTCAGTTGGTGCCGTTAATCGTCAAGCACTCGTGGTCTTGAGTTATTTGCTTCCGCGTCCCTTTCAATCGAGATTAATCCCCGCACGTGGGCCAAGGCGTCCTTCATCCGTCACCATGGACAACATCGACGACGATGAGAGAAACAATGAAGCTGCGCCATTGCTATCCGATGCTGAGGAGGGACATGCTTCAGCATGGCCCATGAACAACTGGTGGACTGAGCTCTCGCTCATCACTCGCTACACACTTCCTCTCGTGGCTACTTACCTGCTACAGTATTCCTTCAGCGTCATCACGACCACGGCCGCTGGCCATCTCAGCCCCGATGATCTGGCTGCTGCCGCCATAGGCGTGACCACAATGAGCATCGCCGGTCTTGCTGTCTATGAAGGAATGGCTACTGCTCTCGATACTCTCTGCGCCCAAGCATACGGAGCTGGTAACAAGACTGGAGTTGGCCTACATGTCCAGCGCATGCTTCTGCTCATGGCGATCGTCACCATCCCCGTTGGTGCGATTTGGATTTGCTCTCCTGCTTTCCTGACTCTCATCCTCAAGCAAGACCATCTTGCCGTCAAGGCTGGTTCGTTCTTGCGAGTCAGCATAATTGGAATTCCAGGGTATGCGTCGTTCGAGGCTTTAAAGCGCTTCCTTCAAGCCCAGGGCGACTTCAACACCGGCATGGCTGTCTTGGTGATTTGTGCCCCCGTAAATGCCCTCCTCAGTTGGTTGTTCGCCTTCCGCCTTGGCCTAGGACTCGAAGGTGCGGCTCTTGGTGCAGCTGTGGCCAACACGCTTCGGCCCACCCTCCTGCTTATATGCATCTATTTCAAGAAGTCCACCCATCAATGCTGGCCTGGCTTTTCTCGCCGTGCCTTCCGGGGCTGGGGTCCCATGGTCCGGCTATCTGCTGCAGGTTCGGCTGTCACTCTGGCAGAGTGGGCTGCATTTGAGATCATCACTGTCAGCACATCATATATGAGCACTATACATCTTGCAGCACAGACGATCTTGACCACTACATCGGTAGTTATGTGGCACATACCTTTTTCCCTCGGTGTGGCTGTCAGTACAAGGATAGGACATCTGATAGGTGCTGGCCACGTGGCTGCTGCTCGTCGCATCACCATACTCTATGGCATCCTCTTTGTTTGTATAGGACTATTTGATGGTACTGTTCTATTCTCACTGAGGAATTACATCGGCCCCTTCTATACCAGCGATGAAAGCGTCCGTCGCATCGTGGCGGATACTATGCTTGCCGTGGCAGCATTCCAGGTCGTCGATGCGATCCTCTCCGGATGTAATGGTGTGCTACGAGGTTTGGCCAGACAGTCTTTCGCCGCCTGGGCTGTGTTCTTTGTCAATTATCTGTTTGCTGTTCCCATCGCGATCTGGATGGAACTGGGTCCATGGCATCTGGGCTTGATCGGGGTATGGATTGGTCTTGGTGGTGGACTTGCTGCCATCGCCGTCATTGAAGTCATCTACATGATGAGAGTAGATTGGCGGGGGTCTGTTGAGATGGTCAAGTCTAGAGAAGATTAGACATGACTTTAATGAGCTATGGATAAGATTATAATATCAACTAGCGCTTGGTTAGTTGAACCTGACATCTACATAATATGCCTCCCAATACATACGACGGGCCTAAGCGGAGGTGCTCGTTTCAGTTGTGGTCATTGATATTGGCATTTGGTTCAAGAACGCCCGTTATAAACCATCAAGATACCCTGTCCGTCCTCAAGAGCCAGGAGGTCGTGGCTCTGACAAACCAACCTCAATGATGGTAAAGAATACCATGAAGTTCATTGACATCGCGGTGATAGGTGTTGCATATATCATTTTTGCGAATGTTACGATAGTTGAAGTCAAGGTCATACAAATTGACAGATGTGTTTTCCCTCATGACCTAAGCTCCTCAAATTCATCCATCAATTCTGATTCTGATTGAGCTGTGCCATGTGGAACGGATAGAATCTATGGCACATCATGAGGTGAACAACATTCTTTAGGAATAGATGGGTAGGTCAGAACCATCCGTGCGGATCAGCGCAGGTCGCACTCTGAACAGACGGGGGGTGGGTGACCAGGTCCTGGAGAATCTGCTGTTTGGTACAATACATCGTACCGAGTCCAGGGTACGGGTACAAAGGGCTTTCGTATCTCATGACCGTAGGCATAATTCGTGTGTCGGACAAAAGGAACAAAGTGCAACACTGCAATCCCCCGCTTACCAGGCGGCCGTATGTCATACTGCATTTACTGCCGCTGTTCGTCCGTCATTTCAGAGTGAGAGCCCTGAAATCTGGGTGCGCTAGAGCCAATCTTTTCCAAATATGAAAACTGAGATGTGTAACTTGTGCAAATGCCTTACGCCATTGATCTACACCGTCGGAGCCGTCCGCCTTGGTTTATTGGGAAAGTGGTTTCATTGACCGTGATTGTGTAACGACTCGTCTTCCCGCTCTTCTTTTCCCTTTTGTCACTCTACATCATTCAAACTGACAACCCAGGCAGGACGAAGACAACCCGTGACAGTTATACATCAGAGTGGTACAAGATCAGCGCCGTTTTATCAATTCGATCAGTCAACTGTCATTTGGGCGCAACATCTCGTGACCTGACCGTCGCTCTCCAACCAAACCAGGTTCAAATCGAGGCTACTGACCTGGCTAGGTAGCAGCTAGTATAAACATGTACCATTATTGCACACTTTATTAGTGACATACGGACACGGGCCGAAGATTCACAATGGCACGCACAAATAATCGTATTCATGGTAATTGGCAGTCGTCCACGGCTACATCGTCGGTTCTTTCAGATTTCGGGGGGTCGACGATCCCTAGACTAGGCATACCGACTTTTTAGCTAGCTCTTTACCGCATGCAGATGTGAGATCCCTTACATTTGATGCCTCGTGACCACTGACGATGATCATGAGAAGGGGAAACGACTTCACCATTGTGCAGTGCAGCAAAACATTCCGCATATAAAAGTACAGGTCTGCCTTGATATAATAACTTTGGTTCAGCTCAACAAGAAATCATGGCTTCTGGCTTGAAGATCAAACCCGTTTTCCGAAGAACTTTGTTCCAACCATTCCACATTTCAAGTAATCATGAGTTCGTCTGACAAAACTAAATATATCGCGCTCATCGGTTGCAATGGTGAGCTACTCAATATAAGCGTATGCTTTAGGGTCTTTCTAACACAATTTAGGCAACATGGGCACCATTTCATCACAGCATCCGAATCAAACTAGTTCGATGCGCGTTGAGTGTTCGAGCAGCTCTGTCCGTCGTAACAATATCAGAGAAGATACAGATCGCCAAGCATCACCAATGAGGGCTCCCGAAAGAGAGGCCATGGACCAATTCCTTGTCCATATTGGAGCATGGGCATCAGCTCACACGGCACATACCGGGTAGCCAGTTCACGTCTCAGAGAAGCCAAATCTTGGTCGACAGCACAAGAATGGCCGGGTAACTAGGAGTTTAGGTTTCGTCTGTAGCACTCTCTTACTCTAGCACATAAAGTTTAGAAATGCGATAGATTAAATATGATCAAATATATGTTGCACATCCGGTATAAGACTTTTCAATGGTAGGCCTAGGATTCCAAGCGTAAGAGCCGACCAAACTTGGGTCAACAGTACAATAGTGCATCTTAAAACTATGTTTTTGTGCTTGAATGTTGAGCGGTTCGTAGCGTTTATTTTTTTTTTTTTTTACTACTTGTTTACAGGTTATTAGGTACACATTCGTTTGCAATACATCAGCGGCCCTACTGGAAAGTTGAATTACGAAGCATTTCAAGACAGAAGATGACAGCACGCAGGGGGACAACAAAATCTAGAAGAAATGACGATCGTGTGGCGACTTCTCGCACGTGTCATAAGCCGTTGAAACAGGGCTGATGATTCCCTCGCAACCCTTCTTCGGAATGGAAGAAGACGTGTCACGAGCCTAAGCATATACACATTTGCCCCCTCGGATGATTCGCAGCGCTTCTCTCACCGGCAAGCCTCACAATTGACCTTTACGAAAGAGTGCCTTGGAGGTGCGGATGCCAATTACTTAGCATTTTCACTTCGCCTCACTTGAAACACGAGAAATTACAGACTGTCCGAGAATCGATCACCCAAGTCAGGCAACTCTTGGGCGCCACGTGGGTGCTGAAAATTCAGGAACACAAGCCGCTTTTGGAAATTCCCCTTTTTAGTGTGACCATAATGTCCGTTTCATCATCCTGCGTCACCTCGAGATGGCTGCCATTGGGATTCGCGTCAGCGGACTTGGACTTCTTCCTTGGAACTCACTCACTTCTGCACGGTAGAGGTGCAAATTGGGTACGCCATTATCCCGAAAGTTTGCGTGAATTATCTCTAATGATAGGCCAACAAAGAAACAGAATAAGCTCTTCCAAAACGTAAATCTGTATGGCCGCCAACTACCTTTCATCTAATACGGTCCTGCGACAACGAAAGTGTAGGTAACATAAGCCCCACTGTGGGATAGGCCTGTCGGTTTCATTATGCGATTCACTGAACTACAAGGCAGCATATTTGTAGTAAAATCGGCACTTGAGAATAATTGCAATGACTTCCAATCTTGCACTCTGCTGAGCTTCGAAGCATTTTCCGGCGTAATTCCCCGCCCCGTTGACGTAATACGGGGTCTGATCACGCAATTGGTTGTGAATGGCGTGCAACTCTAAATACTCAAAAAGAACCGCACGTTTAATAATTCACGCGTCTTCCCCTCATCAAAATATCCTCAAACCTCTCAAAGCAACGACTGTTTTCAAAATGACAGAAACCAACAGCCTGCGTCCAATTCTGGACCACATCGTCATTCTAGTCTCCTACCAGACCCTTCGAGAGCTTCCTAAGCACTTAGAGAATGTTCTCACAGTAATCGACGGAGGCGCCCATGCAGACGGCCGCACAGTCAACAAACTCGTCGAATTTTCTGACGGCGTCTACATCGAGCTCATCGCGTTTCATGATGGCTTGGACCCCGAGAGGCGCAAGGCGCATAGGTGGGGAGAGGTAGAGGAGAACACGCTGGTTGACTGGGCGTACACTCTCCCCGAAGAAAAGGACTTTGGTGTGATCCAACAGCGCGTCAAGGAAGCAAACTCCGAGGTGGTTTACCACGATCCTGTTGCTGGAGGGCGTATTAGACCCGATGGCGTCGAATTGAAGTGGTCTGTCGCCTCGGCTTATACCACTTCCGGCAAGGCTTTGTACCCTGGAAAAGCGCCTTTCTGGTGTCTTGACCGCACGGCCAGACATTTGCGCGTACCTTACAAAGAAGACGATGGCTCTGCGCCCTCTTACACGAAGCATCCATCAGGAGCAGTGGGAGTCTCAGGTGTTACTATCTCCGTACCTGAGGCGGAGCGAGATGTCATCGCTGGAGTTTATAGCGGCATTCACGGGTCTGTTACAGAGGCAGGAGCGTGGCCTTTTCTTGTTCACTCTGGCTCAACACGGGGAAAGCACCAGATTACGTTGAATGCTAGTCAGGAACAGAAGCGACATATTTATCTTGCGCTTCTTGGAGACAAGAACAGCCCTCGCAGCATCGACATCCTACCTGGAATAACCTTCGGTTTCGATTCCTAAAGGG
>JABEXW010000928.1:0-11715 GCA_013266185.1 Fusarium sarcochroum
ATTTAATACTCTATACAAGTGTGGATCATGAATTCCTTAATGCCAATGACGGAGGGCTCTATTTGGCCTTCCGACGCTGGGCGCGTCGAAGGGACGATCGAGCGTCGGACGATCTTGTACCACATTATTGGCCGCAGATCAAGACCAAAAAATTGTTCCTAGAGAGTAATTATGGCCGTTTATCGACAAATCTCGTTCGCAAACCAGCATCTGGCTCTCCGTCAGCAACAAATCATTCTCAAAGGCGCATCCGCTCAGGCAAAGATTGACACATGGTATTGTCTACTGTCGAAAAAGCCGACACTCGCTCATTATGTGAGGCAAAGTGGATGCAAATGGTAGTCGTTTATCGAAGGTGCATCGTTCAATCTTCTTCGTCGTCTTCTTGATGAGTCAAACGTCGCAGTGAGGATCAAACGTCTCGTCCAATCAGTAAAGTCCTGAAAGCCCTGACTTTGAGCGTACACTTCCTGACCCCTCTTTCCCATAGGGAACTCTGGACCTTGCCGGTAACAGCTTCAACGACCAGTTCAATATCGCTCCCGACAAAGAGTCCGCTGACTATGTGTTACGTAGAGCTCATCTCTTCTGCTATTTCGTTGCTATTCTGTCCCACACATCTCAGACGATCTCTTTCTCAGTTGACAGACTGGGAGAGCGTGGCTTTTCTAGTCTTTCAAGATGGATCTTATCTTTCAATCTCGGCGAAGACCCTCTCAAGGCAGCGGAACGAATTGTCACCTTAGTCGGTTCACCTTAGTGGGTTAGCACACTGGCACAGGTACAGTAGTGGGTGGTATCTGACAAGTAAAGCGGGCCTCTGCTTTTCAAGATCTCAGAAACGGGAATCTCAATATTGGTACCCAGAACTGGCCACACGTAAAAGACGGTAAATCTAGCAGGCCTTCTTACAGAGGTATATTCGGGACAGTGTCTTTGCGTCTTAACTATCACTAGGATGATATAATCCATCAAAGTACTCCGTCAAAACGATTATCCCTAGTCGTTATCTTACCTACCTTATAATTATACACAATGTAAGATAACTTACCATTCTTATACCCATATCAAAGTGGTTAACCTATCTATCTTGTATCTTTGACTAAAATACGTTTCAACCCGCTGGAGGTGCCTTGGGGTTCGTGCCATTGATGCTAACGACGCATGGCTAAAACAACTCGTCGGTCTACACGCCTGAACATACGATTATCGTTCCATCAGGCCAGAACGGCTTTTGGCATGAACATGTACTGGATGTATCGTCCCCAAGGACCGCTCGAAAGCCTTCCTACGCACATTCATAATACCGCTAAGCTATCCCTAGTTTTTTCGTTCTTGGTAGAGAATGCCGAAGCATTCAAGTGTGTTCAGTGCAGGTACATATGTTTTGATGATGGTGGGTTCTAATACCTTCTCATACCTTTGCAAAGCTCGCTCGTACATGACCTCAGTTTTGTCCAATCGACCTTGGTCAGCGTAGAAGATGCCTGGATTTTTGTATGTGTTTGATGTATTGGACCCCATGCTTTCTACTCTCCTTGCAATGCTTGCTCTTCAATCTCGGAAACTCTTTAATTATCTTACGATTTTCGCGGTCAGTAACGGACAGAATGAGCATTATCTTATCCCCTTTCCATGTATTATGAGTAAAGGTATCAATTAATTTCGGCTAGAGGATGTATTTCCGGAACTTGGCGTCAATACAGTATTACTGTATGATGTTAGGCTCTGTCTCACTAGCTTGACTCCTGTTCTTTACAAACAGCTTCCATTCCATGTTTTATGAAATCGTCGGTTCCCCTTCGTACGACCGTTCTGGCCTCCAGTCAGCAAAAACTTTGGCCGCAGCGGTTCTCGTTCCTACTCAGATCTGCCGGGGGGGGGGGGACCATACACAACGACAAAGAACAAGTCCTTGGCGTTGCACATTATTTCTCTGAAGCAGAGCGGAAGATAGAGAACAATTATTGTAACTACTTTAGGGTCAGCAGGTAGCGGTGGGAAACCCAGTACGTCGACCACGGGAGACATTCCCGTGCGACAAACAAAAAGCTCAAATATAAACGACTGGTTTCTACTGGAATACCCGTTGGCTCGAGCCGAGGGGGGGCCAACTAAGCAAGCTCCAACGGGTAGATAGTCCGAAGGAGTTTTCAAAATACAAGTCTTTACATATGCACACACACACACATATATATATATATAGACACTACAATTAATTACTACTTCACGTGCCTATGCCTCATTGTATTTAACCCATCCCTACCATGACATTGTAGTATCGTTGCCGCAAGCTTATTATCATATATCCCCCATGCATGAGGCTGGTCAGCTCTACTAAACATCCTCTGTCGAGGAATTCCCACCAATAAAGCCCTTGCAACCTACCGCATAACAGTAGCAAGAGCAAAGATCGTCCGACTCGTCGAACCCATAGGAGATTGTTATCTCCGTATGAGGTTCAATAGCCTCATCACCGACGAAAAAACCAAGTTTCAGTTCCTGACCAACAACCCAGGTGTAGGGCTTGCAGTTTGGCTTGCAACTGTGGTTTACAAAACGAGCTAGACTTCCTTTGTGTGTAGCGTCGATATAGAGCTTGCCCGGTAACTGCATCATGTAAAAGTTCTGTGTATCAAGATCAGCCACAGAAGAAGGATAGGGGTAGCAGTAACAGACCTTATTTCCATCTTTCCTATATTGAGCCATACGTTGATCGGCCTCGTTAGCTTGGAGAACCTCTCCATTGTAAACCACAACCAGCTCGGATGGTATAAGGCGTCTTGTCGTGAAAAGTCCTAATCCTTTAATGTGTACGTTATCTACCCTCAAGTCTCTGAAGGTCCGGTAATTAGAGAAACGGCGATTTCCACAATCTGCATCGCGTCGGCTACAATTATCCTTATTGCATTCCACAAACGTAAGACGGTTAAGGCAACGTTCACCGCATTCTGTCGTACACACACAACTTCCTTGGCGTCTGGCATCACGTGTGATCCGAAGCATCGTGTTTGTGACCGCGCGTTTCATTACATCTAGTCGGTTGGTTAACAGACTTCCTCAATCAGGCGGCGGTCAATCGGATTGCTAACTTCTTTCCAAGTTCCAACACTGTCTTCCGCACATGTTAGTCTGGTTCATGCCCTCAAACTAAAGCTTACTGCTGCCAATGACTTACATTTCCTGTGTTTGTCGTGATTTCCGTTCGAAAATAGTTCTTGCTAGTTCGGTTCGGGAAGACTCCAAATCTTGCAGCAAAAGAGCCGTGTAGGACTTGACTTGCACAAGACATCCGGAAAGATCGTCCATGCTCTTTTGCCGATTCAACGCTTTTTCCAGTGCGTCTGTAGCTACAGTGAAGATCTGCGGACTAATAACCAGCACACTTGGGGTGCAGTCCTGCACGAGCCTTGTGCAATCATTAACCAAGTCCTGGATAGGCCCCTTCTCAGCATCGACAGACGCCAGGAGCCTTTCTAGGGTGGTAAGGCGCTCCCCCTCTCTTTTCAACCGACCTTGGATACCTTCGTAGGCGTCAAGATGGCCTTGTAGAGTATCTGCATTAGTTAAGGAGTCGGTTGCTGCGTTGATGACTGGTGGGTCAGGCGACCAAGAGATGGTTTGAGTGGTACCAGCTGATGCAGTGAGGCCATCGTTCACAGGAGGAGATTCCAACCTTCTCTCAGATGAAAATGTGAGTCCTACAAGAAGCTCGGCTCTTTGCAGTGAGTCGAGACATCCTTTTATGTTATTGAGCCGGTTTCGCACCTTCATGACAGCATTCCCCGCTGAAGAATAGGTCGCAACATCAACCCAATAGGCGGTAAGATGCTTCACCCATTTCTCACTCTGCTGCAGATGTTCCATACAAGCAACGGCGTCGTGCGATATCTCTCGAGTCAAGACTTTCAACGCGTCTGACCGTGAAGTAGCTCTCCGGAACTCCTCTTGCCGATGGGCCTCCACTTGCGAGCGACTTTCACACAGTCGCTTCGCGTCGTCAACTTGATCCGCGCACTTTCTCTTCTTACCCTTATGGGAGTCGTTCATGCTGCTGGCGAGTCCAGCAGAATCGACTGGCACATCTGTGCTGGCCATGATTTCATCTCCCTCTGATGGCTGGAATCTCACTGACTCGTCAGTATCTGTCATTGGAATTGCGCAAAATATGTCCAGGAGAGCGATATGGTAGGAAAAGCCTAAAGATCGTGAGCGAGCTCCCTCATCATCAGATTGTCAAATTGTTGGTATACATACAGGAAGCGCGGGATAAAAAGAAAGCAGATTTAAGAAAACATAATTGATAATACAGGTAAGGGAGGCTGCAAAACCTTTTATATTTCCCAAATCGACATGCTAACCTAATCCTTCGCACCAGCCGAGCCATGCGTTAGGTCAAAGCCCCCTCGATCTGCGAGAGTGCTCCCTGACCTGACGGCAAGAACCGTTAAGACCGCTCCGTGCACCCGTTCCTGAAGCTGAGTGATCGTATTTGTGTCAACAGAGCCTGACCTCTTTCAATATTCTCATTATACTCAATACTCATCTTTCACCCAACTCTTGAAACCATTTCTGAAACTGACTCTGAGAACCTAGTAACGATCAATCTAGTTTGTGTTGTTATTCATGTGCCAGTAAGAAGCGCAACAGCCACACGGATTATGTCGCAAAGGCTGGCTGACCCTGTTGGCCTATGTATTTCATGTGAGCGGATATGTGACGCAGTCGAACTCGATAGATTGACGTTTTTAAACCCCCCCTCCTCAATGCCTCGTGGCGCCGTATATACACATTGCCTCATTGTCAGACGGCAAAGGGTTGTGGAAATGCACGGTAAACTAATCAGTAAAGAGAAACACTGTTTATTGTGAAATACTGGGCCGATGGAATGTTGGCGCGGTATAGCCAGGGTTTGATCGCCAAACCCCTCAAGGGGAAGAACAGCTACAGTAGAACAGTTGGGAATGTTATAGCCCCTTTCGAACAAGTCCGGAGAAATTCGGCCTTACCAATTTTAGCGACCCGGTGGAAAATTCAGAATCGCCAACTGTAAAAAGGAGTTCTATAAGTGGGGGCATCGAATTCCTTCAGACACTCCAAAGGAACTTCTACTTTGTAAAACTCAAGGCCGGTTTCGTCCTGCTGCTTTGTCATTCTTCTTTTCCATTAACAAATGCCACTGCTCCAGTCAACTGTGATGTTTCCATTCGCGGAATGAGTAGTAAGCCCGAACCAAATGAGCCTTTAAGGATCCACGACGACAGATGTCGAAAGCGGTTTGTTTCAGGCTAGCCGAGGGGTGCTTACATTCCAAGACCAGCATGTTGCATGGATTTATGTTGGCATCTATACCTTCGTGAGTACAGTGACTGGATGGATGGCATACGGGAGAGGCTGGCTCAAGATGGTTGGACGACATCAATACAACGGATCAAGCACGGACAGGCATTATTCCAAATTGCGGCGCGGAATACAGTTCACCCGTACGCTTCTAGCCTAGGTGACGGAGAGTGAGAAGCTATTGAGCCAGTTATTCGCAGGGTTGTGAGAGATGGCTGGCCAGATGATGGACTTAGGCAGGAGCACCGATGGTGTGATGTGGGATACAGGCCGGGGTTGGTCAGTCATTTGTCTCTGACCCTCCTTGAACGTGTGGAAGACGATACCTTAGCCCTAGAAACGGCAGAGCGCCTCCTCCTGGACCGTCGCCACTTTCGTGGAAATGACTTGGCACAAACTAGATGCTCCGTAGATTTGTAAGGAGACTACAAGGCGACTTATCTTCCACCTACCAGGTCCAATCAACTCCCTCCCATCCGATGGGGGCTTGGCGGAACCATTTTCAAGATTGTATTGCAGTCAACATGGCGTGGCTTAGACCGCCGTTTCGTGGGTCGATATAGACACCAACGGGAAGACGACCCAGGTGGGACAATCGAAAATGTGGCCGAGATACAACAGAACTCTTTTCAACCATAATTAACTCAAAGAGGGTGTTCCCCTGTGAGTGGCCTTGTTAATTTGATAAGCCTTGGTGAAGCTTCATTGTGCTGTAAAAGCAATTTCGCCTGAGTGGGATCTGCAGTAGGGAGCGCAGACCTCGAAACATTCTTCAACATGGATGAGTCTTTTCCTAAAATTTCTGAAAGGAACCTCTCTCTTCTTTTCAACCACTGTGTTGCTTTGTCTAGTTGCATTCGATTCGCCCAATCTCTCAAACTACACTACAATGGACTTCCCCTTAAGCTTGATATTGTCAAGTGTCGCCTGGGACGATGGGGTACCGCCGTCCGCGGCGGTAGCAACCAGCTGTTCGATTACTATTTTCCAGAAGATAGCTTGGAGATGATGCGGATGATTTTCCAAGGTATAGTCAACACTTTATAGATATGCTACAAAAGGTCAGGCAGGCAATCGAATTGGCTCACCAACAATCACCAGACAGCGTACGCAGGTATGAGTTCAGATCCGGTTTCTGCGCATCTTCGAGATCGGCTGTACACGGTTACCGAGGAAAGGCTATTTGAGGCAGACTTGATCTGGAAGATACTGTGGACGATTTACGACAAGAAAGACGCGGAACTATTGATTGATGGCTGTGCCGTGCACATCGATGAACTCGAAAAATATATTAAGTTTGATGCACGAGTCTTGAGGCATATGGCTATAG
The DNA here is from genome assembly GCA_013266185.1 of Fusarium sarcochroum. Classification (NCBI taxonomy): domain Eukaryota; kingdom Fungi; phylum Ascomycota; class Sordariomycetes; order Hypocreales; family Nectriaceae; genus Fusarium; species Fusarium sarcochroum. The sequence goes on from JABEXW010000928.1 coordinate 6,671, forward strand.
AAGAGGTCGAGGAGGTTAGACAAGTACAAGCCTTGCACTGGATACAGGCTGCTGCACAGACTGTTGACTCCGTCTTGGAGGACGTGGCAAAACAAAAGTTGGACAAGCTAGGAATCTACAACTTCGTGGGGCGAGTCGGATCCATGACACCAAATGCCAATCTCCGTATTGGCGATTGGGGCAAGAATAGGACAGGCCCTCAATAGCGTCCAGGCATTACCTACGTGGACTCTATCGAAACAAGTGGAGGATCGATTCATGTGGGACATACTTATGGGGGAAGGGGGTTTTGAGATTGAAGCTGAGGAAGACATGAAAAGAATGCAATGTGTACCAAGGATAGGCGGCAAAAGTTGTGGTCTAAAAGTATTCCACCACTCCACCGTTAATCACTTGTATCTTTATTGTTTCTCACATTTTAGGGAAAAGGGAAAAGTTAATACCTAGCACTGCATATAGAAATCAATTTTAGATCTAGTTTTTGAATCTTAAGGTAAAGGTTTGGGTTAGTATTTACCATCCAAGCTATTACCACAACAATCTGACAAAGATGACTGAGAGACCTCACTTTTCATGTTATTCACGTATCTATTCTAGTCCGCAACCAGCTTGCTGCGAATCGTAGACCAATTGAAGTGACTATAGCATGCCTGTTCATTCTGCACCGCTGCTCCTAGGTGGGCGGTCTGTTTGATTCCCAGGACGTCACGGTCGAGCGATGCAGCACTAAACCCTGTCCTCGTAGGTCTGGAACATACAGTGTGGTAAAGGCAAAGAAGCATGCTTCTATCGAGTGCGCCTTGCATTAGCTCTTGCGCATGTCGGTGATGGTTTAAATAAATTGATTCACTATATGTATCTGCCTAAGTAATGGCCCCTACTCTAGATCGTTCTTATGTTCCGTCTTTCAAAAACAATGATAAAGGGGTAAAAGACCAAGGAAGTAAACGAGCCTCGCCATAACCCCTGTGGATGGACTGCCAAGGGAGGTGTAACGACGAATCTTGTACGCGACCTTTTACAGCTGCGGCGCCTCCGTCTTACTAGACGAAGGTACACGAAAGGAAGCTACATACATCCGAGCGAGTACGCCACAGCCTATGGCCCAGCCGAGCGATCCCAGCAGGACAGAAGAGTTCACGACGGTCGATCCGATAACACCTACTCCAAGGATGAGGATACTAGCATGTTTCATCTCCGGCGATCGTGGTTCGTCGCCCCATCGCGCGAAATACAGTAATGGGAGAACCCTAAGTGATGTTAGCATAGATAGTTTTCACTGAGGTGACACACTTACAATATGGCTCGAGTAAGGATCCATGCTACACTTTGACGCCAAATCCACCATGTCAGGAAAAGTCCAAAGAAGCCATGCTTTGGGTGTCCCAATCCGGCGGTGGAGGAGCGAAGGTACGCCAACAGCGGCTTGAGCCCTACTAAGGACATTGTTCCCGTGACTGGCCAATCAGACTTGAAATCACACCATCGCGTTAGAGTGCTGCAAACTAAGCTCATTGTGTCTGCCCAATCTACTGGGCTGCGAGAAGAAACCGCGGATGTGTTGACCAGTGAGGCCGCACTCGCAGATAACCGACTTGAAAGGTCAACCAATCCACAGATTACATAAAAGAAATTGTTCCTTTCGGATAGCGCAGGGCTAGCTTCCTTATCATGAGGTTCCGTTTCAGACATTGATCAATAGGACTATCCACGAGGACAACTGTAAGTGTTCTGGGAACATGAACGTGCCAAAGCATACAACTCGTGAGTTTTTATGTCAGCTTCCAGCCGATATAGGACGCACGCTCCCGGAAAATATAGCGGGCAGAAGCTGCCGAGTGCAAAGGCGGTGTTTTTCAGCCTTTTCATAATGTCGATATTGGAGTTAGTTTCCGCCATGGGCTCTGATGGACGGTGGTATATATTTCGATGGGGCTTGCATACAGACGTATAAACACACATATTAGCTTATTGCCTGCGTCTCTGAAACTTGGATTCTGTGTCTTGATCAGAATTTTTTATTTTGGCAGCCTCTTCAAACGGCGGTGACTTCCTATTTAGATACAACCACAAGGTTTCTGAGATGGCAATGCCCCAAGCAAGTCTGGTAATTGTTCGATGTTTCCTCTGCACAACTACCATAGAGAGAATGTCCACAGACGACCTGCCCGCGGTCCGAATTGGAGAGGGGCTCTACTATTGCAAGAGATGTAGTATTAGCACCGGATACTCTCAAGACGTTCTGGGACAAAGTGGAATATACTCCGAGCAGAAAACAATGGATGGTACACAAAAGAAATCTCAATAACAACCTCGGACTATGGAGGAATGAGAGTCACGGTTTTCCTGCAAATAAAAAGACTACTCTAGGGAGGTTTTGGTCATATAGAACGTTCAAGGTGTCTTCCAGATCATCCTTATCGTCTGTTCTTCAACTTTCTCCAAATAAAAGCTCAAATATAGGGCGCATGGATACCACGTAACTCCTCTGATTATCAAGTATTGGTTTATTATCAGTCTGCTGAGTGTATTCGTACTTAAATCGATAGGAAAGTGACCTTGTGCGTTTGGCTATACAAATCCAGCAGGAAATTCTAGCCGAGGCGCCAGCGATCAAAACCTCGCGCCTCGCACAGCGATGAGACTCAACTTGTCACATGCAGAGAGAACCCATATGTCAGATATTAAGGTGAATTGTGTGTATTCCTTGATCCTGTCGCAATCGAAGGACCATTGAGACCTTATATCTTCGACTGGTTCCTTCTAGGACTTGAGTCCTAGAAAGTCCTAGATGAAAGTCCTACGATCTAAGTTTAGGACTTCAAACTTTAATCCTGAACCTTAATCCTGAAGTTGAGGGTGAACCCTCCAACATTCAACACCATACCCTGTACCATAACACCAAATTTACTCTAGGTAGAAATGATCTATTATGTACTCGATGCCAAACATCTCTGTATCCATGATTGTGTGTCACCAATTAGTGATCTATCTACACACGATGCCGCCGGGTTAACATCCAGGGCATTCACCCCAAAACTGATTGAATTGAGTTCTTCCCTCATGTACTGTAGGAGCCTTACACTACTTTATGTGCTGCTTGTGGGGGGCACCCACAACCTGCAGTATTTGTGGTTCTACAAGCTGACGTGCAAGATCAATGACGGTCACGTGCCGGCGAATATCTCACTTTCAGGCAACTGCTGGTTGATCAAGAGACCCTGTATAGGCAGTTGTGTTCTCTGAGATGCTCCACAACCAATTTCCTCTCTTTCTTCTGTCCTTTTTCTTCCTTCTCCATCAAGAATTCAGGTTACAAATTCGATCGGACAACTAAATTAGGTCCTGAACATCACATTTACATAATTTTGGCTAGGAAATCTGTATTCAAGGGACAACTATTTCGATCCTGAGCTTCTACAATAGAAGAAACATCTCTTATCTCTAACAGAATTGGTCGCAGTTGAACTTAGTGGGCTTCGTGAACAAATTTCCTCTTTTTCCCCACACCACTGTATATTTGCCAATCTTGCTTTTCGAAGTCCTTGAACTGGTTTCGAAGGCTCGTCACGGTGATTTCGAGCTCTTCTTTCTCCTTCGTCAAGCGGCATAAATCGCGAAACAGGGCGCCAATATGGACACGTTGTGATTCGATTGTAGCATCTCTCTCTCGCAGTAATTCTTCATGTTGTCTGACCCCTAATTTGAGGATATCTATCTGGATTCTTTGTTCATCGAGTTTCGCTTCAGCATGAGATACTTTGGCGAAGGAGAAGTCTTCTTGTGTTGAACCATATTGCCCAAAAGCCTCTTGAACCAGTGCTCCGGTATGTTCTGCCAGTTGAGGGTCCACCGAGGGTAAGTTATCGTCAAAGATACACGAAGATTCTGTGGTATTGAGAGATGTCATAGCGGGCCCCTAGCTTTCACTACCTGGGTGACAGTGGTGCTTAGCGCTTGCTTGCTTTCAGCTACGGAAAGATTATACTATATATTGGCTCCTTCGGCAGAAAAAGGCCACCGTGTGTTTGATTGAGTTTAGGACCTGTCGTTCAATGGGAGCAGAGGTAAGTTATCGTCCGTCTCCTCTGTTGAATGGCGAATGGCTGATTTGAAAAAGGGAGGGTTTAGTGGCTCTTTCATTCTTGTCTCTAGAAACAAGCCGTTCCTGGCTACTTATGGATCGTCGCGTGTCTCGATAAGATGAAGGCGCGGTACTGTATAGTGGTAGGCATGCAACGCAGTGCTCAACGCTATAGTCAAATCGATTCGATTGCATTGGACCCAACGAGCGGCGCTGCCCTCAAATGAGACAAACAAATCCGTGGTCATATTTGATTTATTTGACACTTTTTGGCACTGGATTTGTTGTTTGAGATATCTGATCAGTGACCCTAGCTAGACCAAGCCAAATGCCACCAGCCGGAACACATCCAACCTTCACAAAAGATCATCTCCTAGGCACCATGCATGATCTCAAGTGCAGGCTGTGCTTATCAGCAATTTCATAGACCGCAACTGGAAAACGGTCAAAAGAGTCTTTTAACCATGACAGGTTTCCTGGTACATTTACTTGCCATTCCCAGAATGGGCTTTCCTAGCTTTTTAGACAATGATCGTTCTAGTTCTTCACCTCTCCTAATCACGCTTGACGGCTAAGGGTGAGCAAAACTAGGCCGGTGGAGAAGGGGTTAATTGGCTGTCTGTCTCCACTGGATTAAGCATTATTGATTGAGGACGGCTACGCGCTGTGACAAATGAACATTAACAATGACGCGATGCTTGATGCTGTGGGGCTTACAAGGGGGGAGCACCCTCATATGTGAGCTTGTATGATGGCTCGGATTGACCTGGTCTAAGGCCAGATCTTTGGCACATTCTAGGTACCGGGTAGGTTGTGAAGAATGACACCAATGAGCCTGGCCAACTCTATTCCCCGGCATCATAGTCTATATCAAATATATCAAGTGTTGTTTCAAATCCAGGATTTTGGACTTATTTGTTTGAAATAAGATTTCGAAATATTTAGTTGATTTGTTTAGCAA